>QEOT01000916.1:440129-653523 GCA_003123785.1 Pterocarya stenoptera | reverse complement strand
GCAACATGTGGGAAACGACATTTGGGAAAGTGTATGTATGGCCAGAGCGTGTGTTTCAAGTGTGGGAAGCCAAATCATCTAGCTCGGGACTGCCCAATTAAGAAACCTTGGGAACCAGGTAGGAGTGGAGGACAGAAGACGCAGGCTACAGCGAGGGTTTATACCCTTACCCCTATTGATGCTGAAGCATCAAACGACGTAGTCACAAGTACCTTTCGTTTTCTTAAATTTAGATATCTTTATAGAACGATGAATAATTGCATGATCCTGATAGCTCTAAGTTATTATGTCATTCATATAGGCACATTATCGTTGTTTTCACGTCATGCCTCCATTTTATTCGACTCTGGTGCTACTCATTCTTTCATTTCAAATCATTATGCACCTTTGACTGAGAAGATACCTGAACCACTAGAACCTATTATGTATGTTGCTACGCCCTCGGGGGATCATATTATTTGTGATTCTGTGCTTATTGGATGTCCGATAGAGATTCAAGGGAGAATTCTACCTGCGAACTTAATCATATTTAAANCTACGCCCTCGGGGGATCATATTATTTGTGATTCTGTGCTTATTGGATGTCCGATAGAGATTCAAGGGAGAATTCTACCTGCGAACTTAATCATATTTAATATGTCTGGATTTGACGTAATTCTGGGAATGGACTGGTTATCCCAGAACCGTGCCTGTGTGGATTGCTTTAATAAGAGAGTAGTCTTTAAATCCACAGATGGGGAGGAGTTTAGTTTTCAGTCAGTACGAGAAACTTCCCCTCCTCGTGTAATCTCAGCTTTGCAGGCCACCCGACTTTTGAGACAAGGGTGCATGGGATTCCTGGCGAGTTTGATTTCACCACCAGAAGATGGACTCAAGATTGAGAACATAAAAGTAGTTAGAGATTTTACAGATGTTTTTCCTGAAGACCTTCCGGGAGTACCACAGGATAGAGAAGTTGAGTTCGTGATTGATCTCACTCCAGGAACGGCGCCTATATCTAAGGCACCTTATCGCATGGCTCCAGTTGAGTTGAGAGAACTCAAGGATCAATTACAGGAGTTGCTAGAGAAAGGTTTTATACGCCCTAGTGTTTCTCCATGGGGTGCACCTGTTCTTTTTGTGAAGAAGAAGGATGGGTCTATGCGGTTATGTATTGACTACAGGGAGTTAAATAAAGTAACTATCAAGAACAGATACCCTCTACCCCGGATAGACGACTTATTTGATCAACTTCAGGGAGCTCAAGTCTTTTCGAAGATAGATTTGCGATCCGGATACCACCAGCTGAAAGTTAAGGAGACAGATGTGCAGAAGACGGCTTTTCGAACACGTTATGGACATTATGAATTTCTTGTTATGCCATTTGGTCTAACTAATGCCCCCGCAANAGTGTTTCTCCATGGGGTGCACCTGTTCTTTTTGTGAAGAAGAAGGATGGGTCTATGCGGTTATGTATTGACTACAGGGAGTTAAATAAAGTAACTATCAAGAACAAATACCCTCTACCCCGGNCCGCAGCTTTCATGGATCTTATGAATAGAGTATTCAAGAATTATTTGGACCAGTTTGTGATAGTTTTTATTGACGATATTCTCATTTATTCTCGAAGTATTGCAGAGCATGAAGAACACTTGAGGATTGCCCTTCAGACACTAAGAGAAAAGAAGTTGTATGCAAAGTTTAAGAAATGCGAGTTTTGGTTGCATGAGATTTCCTTTTTGGGACACGTGGTATCAGCAAAAGGAATTTCAGTGGACCCAGCAAAGGTTGAGGCAGTGGTAAAGTGGGCCAAGCCTGGTAATGTCGGTGAGGTACGAAGTTTCTTAGGCCTCGCTGGTTACTATAGAAGATTTATTGAGGGCTTTTCGAGTATTGCAGCTCCGATGACAAAGTTGACAAGAAAGGAGGAGAAGTACATATGGACAGATGAGTGTGAAGACAGTTTCCAAGAATTGAAGAAAAGGTTAGTGACAGCACCAGTTCTTGCAGTTCCTTCGGGAGATGGAGGATTTGTTATATACAGTGACGCTTCACTAAAGGGGTTAGGTTGTGTGTTAATGCAGAATGGGAAGGTTATTTCATACGCCTCCCGACAACTTAAGAGTTATGAACAGAATTACCCGACCCATGATCTGGAGCTTGCAGCAGTAGTCTTTGCCTTGAAGATATGGAGACATTATCTTTATGGAGAAAAGTGTGAGATTTATACCGATCATAAGAGTCTGAAATATTTCTTCACACAGAAAGAGCTGAATATGAGACAACGAAGATGGTTGGAACTTCTGAAAGACTATGACTGCAATATTAACTACCATCCTGGTAAGGCAAACGTTGTGGCAGATGCACTTAGTCGAAAGTCATCCTCTAGCACTTTGGCTACGATGTTTACTCCTCAGAAGCATTTACTACTAGACTTGGAGCGAGCTGGCATTGAGGTAATCCGGGACACTCAAGCTAAGGTGAATAGTTTGACACTAGGTTCAACGTTGATAGATCAAATTAAAGTCGCTCAAGCTAGTGATATGGAATTGATGAAGATTAAAGGGGAAATAGCTGAAGGTAAGAGACCTGATTTTTCAGTGTCAGATGATGGTACTTTGAGATTTAGAGGAAGATTGTGTGTACCCAAGGATAGAGGAATCAAAGACTTGATCTTGAGAGAAGCTCATCGTTCACTCTACACAGTTCATCCGGGGAGCACTAAGATGTATCGGGATCTGAAACAACACTATTGGTGGAGTGGGATGAAGCGAGAGATAGTGGCATATGTAGCACAGTGTCTGACATGTCAACAAGTCAAGGCAGAGCATCAGAGACCCTCAGGTACACTGCAGCCACTTCCTATACCAGTGTGGACTTGGGATGAGATCGGAATGGATTTTGTTTCAGGGTTTCCGAAAGCAATAGGAGGTCAAGATGCAGCATGGGTGATTGTCGATCGACTATCAAAATCAGCCCATTTTATTCCCATTCAGATGACGTACTCTGTGGATAGACTGGCAGAATTGTACGTTAGAGAGATTGTCAGATTACATGGGATACCATCTAAGATCATCTCAGACAGAGATACCCGTTTCACTTCAGTTTTCTGGAGGAAGGTACAGAAGGAGTTGGGAACTCAGTTGACCTACAGCACGGCATTTCATCCTCAGACAGATGGTCAATCAGAGAGAACGATTCAGATCCTAGAAGATATGCTTAGAGCGTGCGTGATAGAATTTAAGGGTAGTTGGATTAAGTATCTGCCCCTGATTGAGTTCGCTTATAATAACAGTTATCAGGAAAGTATTCAGGCAGCACCGTATGAAGTTCTCTATGGGCGTAAGTGTAGATCACCACTCTACTGGGATGAAGTAGGAGAGAGGAGGATTTTGGGACAAGAGATTATACAAGACATGTGTGAGAAGATATCAATTATCAGAAAGAAGCTCGCCATAGCTCAGGAGCGACAGAAGAAATATGCGAATCAGAGACGACGAGAATTAGAGTTCGATATAGAAGATAAAGTGTTCTTGAAAGTTGCACCGATGAAAGGGATAATGCGTTTTGGCAAAAAGGGGAAGCTGAGCCCGAGATTCATTGGCCCCTTTGAGATCTTAGAAAGAATAGGTGCCACAGCCTACAGACTAGCACTTCCACCTCACTTATCAGCAGTGCATAACGTGTTTCATGTTTCTATGCTACGGAAGTACGCCCCAGATCCTACTCATGTTTTGGAGTATGAGCCACTTCAGATTCGAGACGACCTCAGCTATGAAGAAGTTCCGGTGAGAATTTTAGCACAGGAGGCCCAAGTGCTACGACGCAGAACCATTCCGATGGTTAAAGTACTTTGGAGTCACCACAACGAGAGAGAAGCCACTTGGGAACTCGAAGAAGACATGAGAGAGAAATACCCCGACTTATTTAAATCAAGGTACGTTTCATCTCGAGGACGAGATTTTCTTTTAGGGGGGGAGATTTGTAACATACCAGTTTCGTCTATAGGGTATATAAGTAATTATTTTCCTAGTAAGCTTTTATTTAGATTTAAATTATTATGACTATAGTTTTAGTAGAAGTAATATTTACTTTATCTTTATATATTTTCTATTATAGTTGTTATTTAAGATTTGATAGAGTTTCACTTCAATGAGGTTTCCTACGTTGTATCAGATTTCAAATTCTAGATTTATTCGAAATTTAAAGTTTTCAGTTTTCCCTCTAGTCAGCCGAATCCACCTCAAGATTTATCTCTGCTTCTCACTTAAAACCTCAAACCCGTATGCTTCTCAGTGTTTTTCGCTATCATCCTAGTGGAAAAATTCTACTCGGTTACCGAGTATAATTCTACACGTGTACGTCTCTACTCATCTAGGGTTTCTCTTATGTTTCTCTATCAGTCTACCATTATAAGAGCCGCGTAGATCCTCTTCCTCTTCACAGTTTTCTTCCCATCGACAAACCCAAATCAAACCAGAGTTTAGAAAAAAATCCACTTACCCGAGAGCCACCTTTGAGGCGCCGAGACCCCCTCGGACCACCACAGAAGCCGCCGACCCATAGCCCCCGTCGAGCCACTCCTTTTCCGGTAAGGCCTCGGCAGCCCAGTCTCTTCTCTCTCTTTTGTTTCGGTTTACAACAATTTCTCTCTCTAACTCTCTCTTTCTCTCTCACTCGGCGTCGCACCACCTCAGAGAAACCCCCAGTCGCGTCGCCGGTCACTCCCAGCCGCCAGTGCCGCCATCGCCTCAGCCCTCCCTCTCGGTGAGCTCTGTTTCTCTCGCACGGGCACTGTGTTTCAATTGCCCAGCACCGTG
This sequence comes from Pterocarya stenoptera, assembly GCA_003123785.1. Lineage (NCBI taxonomy): Eukaryota > Viridiplantae > Streptophyta > Magnoliopsida > Fagales > Juglandaceae > Pterocarya > Pterocarya stenoptera. The sequence goes on along the minus strand of QEOT01000916.1, from coordinate 648,724 downwards.
CTTTGCTTCTGCCGTGTATATGAGCATCACATGAGTTTCACAAACGGGCCTTGGGCCCTATGTATGATGGGCTCAATTGTTTAGCTGGTGTTTAGTGTGTTTCGGGCCTTGATTTAAATCTGATGGGCTTTATGGTTTAGCTTGGGTTTTAAAAGTGTTTCAGGCCTTGATTTAATTATGTTGGGCTTTTCCTTTGTGGGCTAAGTTGAGGTTAATTAGACATATACTATGTTAAAACTTGTAATTTAAATTGGGCCGATTTTATAATATTTCAAGCATATTTTAGTGATTTTATTAGACTTAATATTTCAAAGAGGAGTCATATTTTATTTAAATATATATATTAGTCTAATATTTATTTTATAAGAAAATGTTTAAAGAATTTAAATTAGATTTTAAAGTAGATTATTGAGCCTAATATTTTAGTAAGATTTCTTTTATCTATTTAATAGAATTTTAATAAAAATTAGTATAGATACTTTAAATAAGAAAATTAAGAAATATGTTAAGAGTATCTTAAATAATATTAATATTTATTAGATTTCTATAAGATTGAATAATTATGTTAAGAAAGGAAAACTATTTTAAGAAATTAAGTTTATGACTTATTTAGAATAGCTCAAGTGTTTTACTAAATTATAAAATGTTATTAGTATTTTAAATAATTTAAAATATCAAGATTTATTGATTTTAGTGTTAAACAAAATAGTTGTAGATTATCTTTAGATTTCCAAATTTAGTTAAATAAGATATAGTATTTAATTATTTCCAACAATTTAGTGATAGTTATTTATTTGTATATAGGTCGCAAGTTACAAAGTTTTATTCAAGAAGAAACGCAGCGAGGTAAGTAATTTGTTCACAAATTAGGATCATCACAGATCAGCTTATATATAAATATTATTCAAGCCAGTTCATTGATAGCCAATTTTTATGTATCACTCATGTCATGTGCAAGCATGTCATCTAGCATAGCACACGATCATGTCATTCCGCATCATGTTTAGATTCAGAAATTATAATTATGTATATATTATGTCATGCATCTCATGGTCATAAGACACGTAAGCTATCTTAAGTTCAAGTGTAAGATAAGTTCAGATCAGTTAATATATGGCCATTCAGATGCATGGTACCAATGCAGTTCAGTTCAGGGTGGTGTGCAAGCCACGAACTCAGTCGTGGTCCACCATAGTATGTTAGAATACTATCAGCAGTTCCCCTTGCTGCAGCGGGATGTGGGACTGGTGCACAACCTTACACACAGGGTTAAGTGTGTTGGCCAGTCAGATAAACCAGTCAGATAAATCAGTCAGTTAGCTCAGCATAGTCAGTCATATATTGCATGAGCATTAGCATGATCAGTCATGAATTTATTTATTTTAAGTTCTCAGCATGAAAATTCTTATGAAAATCTTATGTTTATTACGTTTACGTTGTGATGGAGTTCTTACTGAGTCATCGACTCATTTTAGTTTATTTTCATGTTTTAACCACCCAGGTGAAGATGATGATTACGAGCAGGCAGGCCAGGAGTGAAAGAAGCATTTTATTTTGTTTAGTTCAGACTTTCTAAAATAAAATATGTCTTTTTATGACATGAAGTTATTCAGTTTATTCATTTAATGTTTTTGGAAGACAATTTTATGAGACCTTTTGTTTCATAATAAATTTCAGTATCTTTGTTTTAATTATAAAATTAGAGAATCTCTTGCCGGATTTATTTTCAAAAAAAAAATACGTGACACACCTAGCCTACGGGAAGGGGGTGTTACACCTGTTCTTAGCATCCCGCAACGTCGTTTCCTGATTCTTCAGATTCTCCATGTTGCTCTTGTAGTGACATGAATAACATAGGCACTGTCCAACTGGTCCAACAGTGTACTCCGCGATTTTCGCCGCAATTGCAATAATGATCTCCATTCTTGTTTCAATTTTTTTTTTTCTTTAGAAAAAGAAAAAAAAAAAACTGCAAAGAATTTTGTGCAAGTAGACAAACTCAAACCAAGGAAGATAGGAGTTGACACTAGGATGACAAGAAAGCACAATGAAAAACAAGGAAATAAATTATTGCGGTTAGGAACTGAGAAATGATCAAGTGGTCAACCATGGTCGGTCACTCTTATCATTCACTCATGCATACATGATCGCTTTCGATCTTCATCAGGTCCTCCAGTCACGCCTTGTGCTGAACATTCAAATTTGTGTAAACATGAGCTGGTAAGATATTTACAAGCTGGATACTTAAAATGATTACTAAGAAGGAACTACGTACCTCTCTTCTAGGTCCTCTGCATCAAGATTGCAAAGCAAAGAAAGATTGTCACTAGTGAATCAATTATATGTATGAAAGCCAACATGATCAGCTTTTCTGCATTGAAACATTAATATGACTGACTTTTATGTGGTGTGAATTAATTGGAGTGAATAATGATGGAGGGAAATGGTTGTTAGTGGGAATACTTACAACCAATTAATCAGAGAAAGTAAGATGCAAGAGGAGACACCACCCATCAGAAAAGAAGCGTATAAATCAGAAAGCTACATTCTTGTAATATTGCAGCCGAATATGCTCTAAAAAGTGCCATGCAGTTGCTGATCTTAATGCTTAAGCCCTAAGCTAATTCTCGATGCCTAGCAATGATTGATCCACTACCAAGCTGTGTTGAGACTTGATGAGATTGAACATGATGCTCTAAAGAATGTGAAGAAGCCAGAGCTCTTGCTTATGCACTAAGCTAATGATCTAGAAGCCTCGTATTGATCCATTACCAAGGGCGAACGAACATGCTCTAAAAAGTAAAAGGGGGCTTTTTGAATTTAGCTAAATTTTTTAAATTCTTCTTTTCGAATTTAGCTAATTTTTTTAATTTAATGAAATTAAGCATATTCATAAGAAAAACGATCAGTTTGAAATTTCCTAAAAAAATATAGGAGAAAAAGCTAAGGATAGTGATACAATTACTCTCTCTATATATATGTGTGTTTATTTTTGTGAAAGAAATTGCTATAAAGTCAATAAACAACGTTAGTAGTTGTACTGATCTTTATCTTAACTTTCTTATACTTAATCATATATAATTTATTACTTAATCATATTCTTATTTAAAATTGCAAATGCGATTAAAGAAAAAAAAAAAAAGAAGAAAGCCAATCGTACTAATGCTCTTACAAAGGAACTTTGGAAAGAAAATGTAAGGCACTTGCTCTTTATAAATAGTGAGTTTTTTCTTTATAAATAGTGAGTTTTTTCATGGAAGTTATAAATATATATATATATGTGTGTGTGTGTTCTTTTTTTTTTTTTCAAATAGATTGCACGAGACTTATATATCATAGAATTGTTTCTAGCATTGTTATTCAAAGGATTAACTAGGCTTAATAAGATCCAATTTGCCTCAAATTGCACATAGGCTCAAGTAGTGGCAGCACCCCTCAAATCACATTTCCAAACCATTTTTTCTTTTCATTAGTTGAAGGCCACTTTGACTTTCTAATTTGCCTCAAGCTCACCTAAACTCAATGAAACCCATCAAACAAGTAAAATTTTGTGAAGCCAAGCTGCTCCCTAAGCCTCTTTAGCCTTGTTTGGATTCAGAAAGTCTCTCGTCTCATCTTATTATTACAATTTTTTCAAATTTTCACATAAAATATAATAAATAATTCAACTTTTTCAAATTCCAATTCAATATTTTTCAAATTTCAAAACAATAATAATATTAAAAAATAATATTTTTCTCAAATTTTATCTCTCATCTAAAACCATCTCATGTCATCTCTTAATCCAAACCAACTTTATAGTTCCGCTCTTGTGCTTGTATATTCCATGACTAGGAGATGTAAAAGCATATGAAAAAGTTTCATTCTAACTACCTACAATGAAATGCAAGGCCTGGTTACCTCCAGTTCAAGATATTAAAAAAAAAGGGAATAAATAATATGTTCATCTTCGAAATAAAGGCAAAATAATTGCACAAAAGAATATTACAAAATAAGTTGATACAAAGCTTGCACATTCGAAATAATTTCACCCAAAACTCCAAATGTTATATTCATACAGTAACCTTTCTGCAATAAAATTAAAAAATAAAAAAAGTCAACAACGAGTTGTATTTTAATTCTCCTTATCTAGAAACAAATGCTTACTATTATTTCTTAATCTTTGTTAGTGTAAATGTGTTATGTGAGTCCCACATTGATTTAGTAATGCTCTTGTATAGTCTTTGGCCTCTTACGTATAGGTCACCTTGTATAGCACAATTGATATATACAAAATTGATTAATACAATTCTAACATGGCATCAGAGCCATTAATCTGATCCCATTAGTAAAAGTAGTTTTCATCCTTCTCAACATTCTTCTGCTGCCTCTATATTCTCTGGCTGAGCCATTCAAGTGTTGCTTACTGCCGTCAGATAATTGCAATTGTCATGAGGACTACTACAAAATTTTGGAATCGTGCCTGGAGCTTTGCTTTGATCCCGCGAAATACTGTTGGGAAGATCTCGTTGAGACCGACTCAACACCAAAAAAATTAGCCAGATCAGAGCTCGCACGTGCCTCCACGCCTGATAGAAGTTGTTGCTGTGCCGCCCATGCACCGCATGTGCTCTATAGCTCCACTTCCACGCACCTCACATGCACATGTGTGTTACATGTCGCTGACGTCAACCCTAGTATTGTTAGCTGCCACGTCAGCCGCCAGGTGCCACGTTAGTAGTCGTCCATGTCAACACTGTTGACCATTGACTTTAAATACTCGTTGACTTTTCCTATTCGGGTGTTTTCTGCATATTTATGCTTGTTGATCTCATTTTTGTAGTCTATTTTTGCATATCTAGCCTCGTAATGGCTCAAAAAAAAGAGATTCTTCATGTTATATTAGATGGTAGAAACTATTTAGTGTGGTCTCAATCCTTTTGCATCTTTCTTAGAGGTCGTGAACTTTGGTTCTATTGCTCGGGTGATTGGAAAAAGCCAGTGAAAAAATGAGATGAATGAGCAGAACAATTTCTACAGTGCCTTCTCAAATGGGATAGCCATAATCACTAGATCCTAGCATGTTAGCCAGGTGTTATGCTACTCCTCATGGGTCTAAAGAGTACCAAATTATGGTTGAGTTATATCAATTCAGATAAGAGCGGCCTGGCCAATATATCAATGACTTCTTTGATCATGATCTTTGTCATATTTGGAATCAAATTGATCTCTCTGACCCACTCTGGAAGGATCCCACTAATGCTGACATGTATACCAGTCGTCATCATCGGTATCGTCTCATGGCCCTACAGGATTAATTTGAGTCGATCCGTAGTCAACTGCTTAATCGCACTCTGACTCCTTCCTATATATTGTTGTTAATGAGTTGATTCGAGAGGAAACAATCTCTTTCCGAAATTATCTGACTTCTTACTCACCACAACACAAGCTGTGGTATAATCTAATCTGTTTATACTCCCTCGGTTCAGGAAGTATCTCCCATTGACTGACGGCACTCAACTAAGGGACTTCGGGCCAGAAGAAACTAAAGATTGTTTACTGACGAGACGAGACGAAAGAGATCTTTGGCTTTCAAGTATTTACCTCCTTCCTATGGAGAAGCCTTTGCTGAACATGTGAGGCAAATTTATGATGAAGTACTTGCTGCCATTGAAACTAGCAATAAAATATATGAGGAGCCATGATGATCAAAAAAAGGTAGGGTTGGTCACTACAACGACCCTCTTTGCCAACATTTCAGATAGTTTGCATACATTATAAACTCAAAACAAGCTCAGTGTCTTGGTTCTGGAAAGCATGGTCCTAGCCACCACCGCTCCAATAAGTCTTTTTGTCGTTATTGTAAATGTCCTGGCCATGTCATCGAGACCTGTTACCATCGTAACAAGAAAGGCACTCCTACTGTTGTTGTAGCTAGTTTAGACATTCCTCAGGTCTCTGAATCCATTAGAGATGTGCCTCAGCCTTCTGGATCCATCATCACTCTCTCCACAATTTACTTGGAGAACCTCCTCAATTAGATCCTGATTCGGTCTGGTAATGCATCATTATTCTCTGCTCTTTTTGTTATATCTGGTAAGTCTCACTCTTGGCTTATGGATTTTTCCTGTCACAATCATATGACACTCTCATCGTCCTTGTTATTTAAAATGTATTCTACACTTCCACCACTTGCTATACACACTGCCATTGGATCCACTATGCTTGCTCCTAGGATAGGTTCTATCTCTACATTCAACATTTCCATTTCTAAAATGCTTCATGTTCCTAAACTCTCTAATAACTTGATGTCTATAGGGCAATTGGCTAAACTTGGCTACCGTGCTATTTTTTACTACTCTGGTTGTACTGTGCAAGATCCACGGACAAGGCAGGCATTGGGACAGGCCCTAGAGTGGAGTGTATGTTTCCAATTAGCACTTTGCATCTTCCCTCAATTCCTTCTGGTCCACCCGTTGGCATTTCTGCTATCACATATGTTTCTCCTTCCTTCGCTCTCTGGCAGTCTAAATGTAACGACCCGATCCCGAAGATCCAGGAAGTTAACTCCTATTACCTGATAATCAACTTCAACAATGCTAAGGTATATTTTTCAAATCTAAACATATACTTCTAAAGACTCCAAAATAAAAAATAAATACCTATAATTTAATTCCATATATCAGATCCTCAATTACAGTAACTCAAATAAAACAGATCAATTTCTCCACATGTTTTAATTAACATAACAAGTTGAAATAGAGTTTACATAAGTCTCCATAAACCATCTAAACATACTAAAAAACTCATCTCCTAAATAAAATAATTCACCAAACAGCAATAGTACCCTGAGGTACTCAACTACAATCCTTAGCTAATCTTGCCAACGCCCTCTATCACTGATTCTTAGCTGAACCATCAAAATCATCTGAAATATTGTGAAGATAAGTGGATGAGTTATTAACAACTCAGTAAGCAAAAAACATATACTAGTATGTAAACATGAGTATTTATAACGTTCAGAATGTGAAACAAAACATTTACTTTTAGAATACAAAATCAAAATATGTTACAAAACATCAAAGCGAAAACTTTCATAAAGCAATCTTATTTCAAAAATCCTTTGGCATATCAAACTGAAACGTCATCCTTAATATCGTATCAGAGCATCACATCAAGTTAGATACCATGTTTAACCCCCGTGGTAGGGTTATAAACCACCATTATATCCATGGCGGGGCTGTATGCCACTATTATACCTGTGGTGGGGTCGTATGCAACTATGATACTCGTGGCTGGGTCATATACCATGTTTAATCCCCGTGGTAGGGTTATAAATCACCATTATACTTGTGATGGGGCCGTGTACCACTATTATACCCGTGGCGAGGTCGTATGCCACTATTATACCCATGGCGGGGACGTATACTACTATCATACCTGTGGCAGAGCCATATACCACTATTATACATGTGGTTGGGCTGTATACCACTATTATATCCGTGGAAGAGCCTTAACAGAAATAGAATATAAGTAACATTGGAATCAAATTATATTCAGATACAAAATTAGAAATTCATGCCAAAGTTTTTCAGATGACACATCATATCAAAACAGAGTACTAAATATGTTTAGATCATTTCACATATTCAACATAACAATAATCAAAGCATTTTCATTCAATCAAAGCAAAAACTTTTTAAATCTCATATTCACTCTTTTTCTCAGTTCAGAAAACAAAATACTAAAATAAACTCATGTCTACATCAGTCATGGCAGAAAGTATTTCATTCTTATACAGATTTCATGAGTATGCAAAACACATATCTAAGGTTTTTTTCAGGCTTTTTTTTTTAAAAAAAAAAACAAACGTGCATATTTTCAAAATTAACTTCCGTTCTTTTCTTTTATGCAAAGTCTGGTATAAGAAACTCGTTTACCTAACTTTGGTAGTGTATTCTCTATGCTTTGAGATCTTAGTCTAGTCGTGTCACGATAACTGAAACAAAAAATATCTGTACACGCGTTATTAACACATACCGGCACATAACCTTAGCTAATTGAATTCCATCATTCTAAGAATAGAGAAAAACAAGCTTAATTATAAGTTGTTAAACTTATAAACAGCCCAACAAGCGCATTATTTAATCATCAACCAGCCAGGAATATCAATCCCAAATAACCAACATCTTTGAAATATTGATGGATTGGATCGAGTAGTTCTCTAGAATGAGGTTTGAAAGCAAATTAGGCAAAGGATACACGGAACTAAGAAGGAATATGAAAAACAAGACAAAGATCTGAGTCTTGGCGAGTCTCTAATAAATTCAGATGGCGAGATGACCGTGCATGGAGTTTGAAGATTTTTCGTCAATTCTTGGTCAGCCTGGCCGCTTCACAAAGTAGTTGTGAAGATTCAAAGTATGTAATTCAGAAATCAAGGTAGCAAAATTATAAACACTTGAATTCGATATGCTCCAAGAAAATAAAATTAATTGATAATACAACGACTCAAAAACCCGTACGACAAATTAATTATTTGAAAGCTAAGAATTACGGAGGAGACCAATGAAAACAAGATAACGATAAAGTACATTATAAGGTTTTCCAAAAAGAAATATGTTAGGAAATCCGTTTTGGAATCCTTCTTTTTGTTGGATTGAATTTTTTATTATTTTTTTACTTAGTAATTAAAAAAATATTGTTTAATAATATTGTGAAATTTTTTTTTAAAAATATTTAAATGTGTTAAAAAAATAATGTGAAAAAAAATTTTAAAGATTTTTTTATTTTTATTTTTCACATCATTTTTTTAACACTTTTCAATATTTTTTAAAAAAAATAAAAATTCATAATATTTTTAAATAATATTTTCTTAATCACCAACTCAAAAAAAACTAAAATAAAAAACCGAGAAAAAAAAAAAAAAGAGCTCAAGACGGACTCCTAGCATTTTTCATTTCAGTTTGGTGGGTCCTTAATATCATTTATGATCATCTGTCATAATGCTTTCTTTTTCAGCATTTGTTTTTATTTTCCTTTTCGTCTTACTTTTTTTTGATTGATCGTTTTTTAAAGTGTATGCATTTTTTCCTCAATGAGTATGCTACTCTCCCAACAGTATGCACTAGTAAACAGTAATATTGAAGCAGAGAGCGATGCACATTCGCCAGATAAACAAAATGTAAGGATACTGTGGTGTGGTGCTGTAATGGAAGAATAAATTGATTGTATGTAGAAGAATGAGAAATGGAAGAAGACAAACTGTGGATAAAGGCACTGAGAAATCAGTTAGCCATTAGGGTGCTTCGAGGGATCCCTTAACCTCCAAATGAAGAAACAATTCTGCAATTATGTTTTCAGATCATTCCTTACGCGTTCCACTACGCATTACATACCTCTGCAGCCTAACAAACTCATTGCCTAAGCTGCTGACACGTGTATTATATTCTAACAGAAAGTAAATACCCATATATGAACTAAACGGTGAAATAAAACATAAACGACAATCCTACTACAGCATCTACTAAACTGCAGCATCGTGTATTTAAACATTGCGTTCCAAGGCCTTCCCAAACAGTGCGTTTCCAGACTTGTGTCAAACGGTGCGACTTGAGTTCTCCTTACTTCACTTCACTTCACTTCACTTCAGTTGCCTTAAGTCCCGAATCGTCTTCTACTTCTCAGATTCATCTCCCTTTCATCTCCGCACCCTCTCCTATCCGAAACCCTAACAATCCTCCCCCCTTAGAGCACCTTGCCCACAAGGTGTGGGTAAAGTCCCTTTAACTTCCATAAGGACTCCCAGCTGTCCTCTTCATGGCCAGTACCGACCCATTTCACTAAGACCTCCGTGGTTGCGCGATGGCCCGTTTTCTTCAAACGCCTGTCAACCACCGCTTCAGGTTCGGGTAAGACTTCATCTTGATTATTAGTTGGTGGGAGATCTGGAAGAGGGCAGATCTGAGCCCCAAGTTTTTGTTTCAGGCAAGAAACGTGAAATACCGGGTGGATCCGTGAGCTTGGGGGTAGATCGAGCTTGTATGCCACTTGACCGAGACGTTGGAGTACACGGAAAGGACCATAAAACCTTGGAGAGAGCTTCAAATTTTGGCGAGCTACTACAGATTTCTGACGATAAGGTTGTAAACGGAGGTAAACATAATCTCCCACTGAAAACATTCTCTCTGTGCGTTTTCGATCCGCATAAAATTTCATTCTTGACTGGGCTGCTGTGAGATTGTGCTTAAGTAGGGCCTTGAGTTGTTCTCGGGTACGTAGATGAGTATCCACAGATGCATTAGAGGTAGTACCTGGAATATAAGTAGCCAACTGAGGAGGGGAGTAGCCATATAGAGCTTCGAATGGCGTTACCTTAGTTGCTGTGTGGTAAGACGTATTATACCAATATTGGGCCATAGAGAGACATTGAGCCCAAGTTTTAGGCTTAGCTCCTGCATAACAGCGTAGGTACCCTTCTAGGGTTTTGTTCAGGGCCTCAGTCTGGCCATCCGTCTCAGGGTGATAGGCTGAACTGTAGTGTAGTGTGGAGCCTTGCATCTGGAAGAGGGATTTCCAGAATGAGCTGAGAAATATTGGATCCCTGTCTGAGATTATAGTCTTTGGCATGCCATGATGTTTGAAAATTTCCTGAAAAAATTTCTCAGCCACCACTACTGCAGTATAAGGGTGGGCGAGAGCAATAAAATGGCCATACTTGGTCAGACGATCTATCACCACAAGAATAACCGAAACCCCTTGAGATTTAGGCAACCCTTCCACAAAGTCCAAGGAGATGGCTTCCCATGCTTGCTCAGGTATGGGAATAGGCTGGAGAAGGCCAGGATAGGGAATTGTTTCATGTTTGTTGGCCTGACAAGTATCACACTCACGGACTGCCCTTTTGATATCTGTTTTCATCCCTGCCCAAAAGAAATCCCTTTTGGCACGGTGGTATGTTTTAAGAAAACCTGAATGACCTGCATGAGGATCATCATGTATGAATTTTAGCACCTTACCCTTAAAGGTTGAGTTGGGATCCAGTACTATTCTCCCTTTCTTCAATATTAAGCCTTGCTGGACAGAATAGCCTTTAGGGAGTTCTTGGCCTGAATTAAACTTGACCAGTAACTCCTGTAGCTCCTGAGAGACTGCATAAGTATCCTTAAGTTCCTCAATCCATAGTGGAGTAGGGAAGGTGATAACTGCCAGGGAGCCCTCTGCACTGTCTCCATTCTCATGCCTTCTAGACAAGGCATCTGCAACCTTGTTTTCTTTCCCTTGTTTATACTCAATGGTGAAGTCATATCCCAAGAGTTTAGTAATCCATTTTTGCTGAGACACGGTCCCTACCTTTTGCTCCAGTAAATACTTGAGGGCCTGTTGGTCTGTCTTGACCTTAAAAGCTTGGCCCAATAAGTAGGGGCGCCACTTATGTACTGCCGTGACTAGAGCTAGAAGCTCTTTTTCATAAGTGGACAAGTTCAAGGCCCTGCCTTTTAATGCTTTGCTGAGAAAAGCAATTGGTTGTCCCTGTTGCATCAGTACAGCCCCAATGCCACCCCCACTTGCATCACACTCCAATGTAAAGGTTTGGGAAAAATCTGGGAGTCGTAAAACAGGTGGTGAAGTGACAGCCTGTTTAAGATCCCCAAAAGCCTTGGCAGCCCCTTCGGACCATGAGAATGAATTCTTTTTTAGTAAGGCAGTGAGAGGGGCAGCAATCAGTCCATGGCCTTGAATAAATTTCCGATAGTATCCAGTCAACCCTAAAAAACCTCGTAAGGCCTTAATATTTTTTGGGGTTGGCCATTCCAGCATAGTTGCCAATTTCTTAGGATTTGCCTTGACACCCTCTCCCGATACAATGTGACCCAAATATTCAACTTCAGGTACTGCAAAGAGACACTTGGATCTCTTTGCAAATAGGGAATGGTCCTGAAGGGTCCTTAAGACCTGTTGTAAGTGGCCAAAATGGTCCTCCATGCATCTACTGTATACCAATATGTCGTCAAAAAAAACCAGTACAAATCTGCGCAGAAATGGTCTGAAAACTGTGTTCATCAGCCCTTGGAAGGTGGATGGGGCATTGGTAAGCCCAAAGGGCATTACCAAAAATTCATAGTGGCCTTCGTGGGTACGAAAGGCCGTTTTAGGCACATCTTCAGGAACCACCCGTATCTGATGATAACCAGACCGTAGGTCTAATTTAGAGAAAACCAAGGAACCATGTAGCTCATCCAGTAATTCATCAATCACTGGAATGGGAAATCTGTCCCGTATAGTCTGTTGGTTGAGTGCTCTGTAATCAACGCAGAGACGCCAACTCCCATCCTGCTTTCTGACCAACAAAACAGGTGAAGAAAATGGGCTGTTGCTAGGTCTTATGACCCCTTGGGTTAGTAAATCAGACACGATATTCTCAATCTCGGTCTTTTGGTAATGAGGATATCTGTATGGTCTATTAGAAACAGGGTTAGTGCCTTCCCGCAGCACGATTCTATGATCATGGGATCTGATTGGTGGGAGTCCTTCAGGTTCCTGAAAAACCTGATGAAACTGGTTGAGCATTTTAATGAGTGCTGGACAGCATTGTTCTGTAGGCTGTTCGACTTCCACTGCCATTAATTGCAAAAGGAGGCCCTTACCCTTGTGGAATGTACTCACCAAACCCTTAGTATCCTCATTTGTGAAAGTAATAGCACTGGGTTGAATACCCTGTAACTCCACCCATTTATTTCCCCACTCAAACTTCATATTGAGGTTAGAAAAATTCCAAGTAATGGAACCTAACCCGTTTAACCACTGTATGCCCAGCACAGCATCACAGCCAGCCAAGGGTAAAATAAAGAATGCAGGACTAAAAGTAGTGCCTTGGATAGATGTTAAAACACTGTTGCAACTCCCCGGACTTTGCAAAATCTCCCCATTAGCTACCCTCACATTGAGTTGACCAAACCCATCCATGCATAGATTATTTTTTGACACAATGGAGGGATCTAGGAAGTTATGTGTACTTCCTGTATCCACCAAGATGATCACCACCGAAAAGCCAATTTTACCTTTCAATCTCATAGTGGTAGGACAAGGTGTACCCGTGAGGGCATTAAGTGAAATCTCAGGGTTGGTATCAGGTTGCATATTAGGTAAAATATCCACCAGTTCATGTGAATCATAAAAAATCTCTTCTGTTTTCTCATCAATATTTTCATCAACAGCATGCATAAGATAAATTTTAGGGGACTTACAAACATGTGCGGGGTTCCACTTATCTCCACAGTGGTAACACAGCCCTTTACGTCTCTTCTCATCCATTTGTGTGGAATAAACTCTTGCTGGTTGTATTGCTGGTTTATTAAACCTGCTGTAACTGGGGCTTGTGTTAGATGCTTGACTCCCATGAAAAGTGGATGAACTGCTTCTGTCTCCCCATTGTTTGACTGGTTTGCTGGAACTAACCACGTACTCCTCCTGAATCCGTGCAAGGCCATATGCTGCATTCAAGTTAATGGGATTGAACATGCGAAGAGGAAGTCTGATCTCATCCTTGAGGCCACTGAGGAAGCAGCTCAACTTATGAGAATCGGGTAAACCTTCAATCTATTGGAGAGAGCTTCAAACCGACACTTATAATCAGCAAGAGAGGAGGTTTGCTTCAGCCTTGTGATGGCCTCCATGGGGTCATCATAAGCTGTAGGCCCAAACCTCAGCTGGAGAGCCTCCATGAAGGTTTGCCAACACTGAAATTGCCCTGTGTCAGTGGCATCTTGATACCAAACAAGAGCTTCACCATTCATGTGGTAAGATGCCATAAGGAGTCTATGAGCAGGAGCTGTTTGATGATAATCAAAATAATGAGATGCCTTGAAACTCCAAGCTGCCGGATCCTGACCATCAAAGTGAGGAAACTCCAGCCTGACTCCACGCTGCATTGGCCTTCTGTTGTCATTCTCCATCTCAGGTGGTGGCTCACGGCCAGCCAACTGGGCTTGTAATTGTGTTTGAGTTACCATCATAGTTCTGAGCATATCATTCATTTGCCTCATTTGTTCTTGTAACTCATGTAAACGTTGGTCATGGTGATTGAGAGTCTCCTGAGTTTTTGTCATGCTGAGTAGAATCGTAGGCTCTGGATACCAATTGTAAGGATACTGTGGTGTGGTGCTGTAATGGAAGAATAAATTGATTGTATGTAGAAGAATGAGAAATGGAAGAAGACAAACTGTGGATAAAGGCACTGAGAAATCAGTTAGCCATTAGGGTGCTTCGAGGGATCCCTTAACCTCCAAATGAAGAAACAATTCTGCAATTATGTTTTCAGATCCTTCCTTACGCGTTCCACTACGCATTACATACCTCTGCAGCCTAACAAACTCATTGCCTAAGCTGCTGACACGTGTATTATATTCTAACAGAAAGTAAATACCCATATATGAACTAAACGGTGAAATAAAACATAAACGACAATCCTACTACAGCATCTACTAAACTGCAGCATCGTGTATTTAAACGTTGCGTTCCAAGGCCTTCCCAAACGGTGCGTTTCCAGACTTGTGTCAAACGGTGCGACTTGAGTTCTCCTTACTTCACTTCACTTCACTTCACTTCAGTTGCCTTAAGTCCCGAATCGTCTTCTACTTCTCAGATTCATCTCTCTTTCATCTCCGCACCCTCTCCTATCCGAAACCCTAACAGATAAAGAGATTCGACTGGCTTTACCTACTTTTTCTTCCGTAATTTTCAATCCATCCATTTTATCGAATAGCATTATTGTCATCCTTTTTCTTTTTTTTTTTTAAGGACATTATTGTCATTTTTTATTTATTTTTTTGAAATGAAAAATATTGGGGAGTCCGTTTTGAACTCTATTTTTTTATGCTCGATTGGGTTTTTTTATTGTTTTTAAGTATTTTTTGAGTTAGTGATTAAAAAAATATTGTCTAATAATATTGTAAATTTTTTATTTTTTTAAAAATATTTAAAAGTGTTAAAAAAATGATGTGAAAAAAAAAATCAAAAAATATTTTAATTTTTTTTTTCACATTATCTTTTTAACACTTTTAAATATTTTTTTAAAAAAAATTTGCAATATTATTAAAAAATATTTTTTTAATCACTAAATTAAAAAATAAAAAATAAAAAAATCCAATTGGGCAAAAAGATAAAAGGGAGTCCAAAACGGGCTCCGTCTCTCAACTGAAAAACTGCGTTTTGATTTTATTTTTCACTGTCACAGTCCGTACGTGGGTGAGCAGTCTCCTTTTGAAAGATTAGCTAAAATAATCAATCTTCTTTCTTATTTGATCAATTGTCCAAATTTTGCAAAAATTACCTTGCATTCCATTTACTATTTTCCTCCTACTAGTGAATGGAAGTTTAATAAAATATTAGAATATTAATTTTTACTTTAATTTTATTTTAAAATTTTAAAAATTAAATTATTTATTATATTTTATTTATAATTTAATAAAATTATAATAATTAAATGAAATGAGTTAAGATTAACTCATTATCCAAATAAGTCCTTGAGCATTCATTCTTTTTAATGATGAGTGTTCATTTAGATTTGTTAGAAGTTTTTGTTTTAAATAAGAAAAAATTCTACTTGTCATCCCTACACCATACACCATATGATTTTTTTCTTAATCCGCGGGTTGGAAAATTCTTCTTATTTTAAATTTTTTGTTTGAGATTATGTTAAGAGTCTTACAAAATATTTAAATTGTCTTAAAAACTCTTCAATAGAAAAATTGGGTTGTTTGAATGTTACATATTAAAATATTTTTTAATCTCAAATAAGCTAAAAACTATGTGCTTTCTGGATAATGCTGAACGTATTCAAATTTTTTTTAAAAATTATCAATGGGCTAAAATACTCATATAGCTTTTAGATAATTACAACTTTTAAATTTTTAAAAATATGGTCATAATCTTAAAAAAAACTAAATAATCATCATTCTACCTTAGAAAGTACTTTTTAAATTTTTTTAAACAAATGTAACATATTTAAAAATACTTTAACCATATGATTACCAAATAGTAAATAACTTTTTAATAGTATAACTTAAATTGTAAACTATAAACCCTAAAGGTATAAGTTATATCTTATATTTCCTATTGCAATCTCAAATATGCAGAAAATGGTGCTTGAAAATATAAAAAGTCCAAGATTAAAATCTTAGATTTTCCCTCTCCTTTTATGTTTGTGTTTTTAATCTTTTTAATAAACTAGGTGCCACGTCAAGAAAAAGCAGATAATTGTATAAATTAATTAGGGGGTAAAGTAGCATTACTCATAATTAAAAAAAAAATGCTAGTTTGTCCCTGGTTTTGTCCATGAATTTGATTGCTTATGTATTTTAATTTTTTAAAAAGTTATTATTAATGTATTTGTGTTTTTTTTTTAATATTTAAAGATATAAAGAAAATGAAAAAAAAAAAGAAAAGAAGGAAGTGTAGGTTGCAACAGGGGCATGTCAAGCGTTATGTACTGGGAGGTTGAATAGCATGGTCGATCCCATACAATTAATAAGACTCATGCATGCACGAGATCAATATGCATTTATTATGGCAGGATGATCAACTGCCAGGATGATCTTTCTTTTTTCTCCTTTATTTTATTCTTATTTTTTAAGGTCGGGAACCTCTTCAAGGCAGGAGGACTCTTTAGACCTACCTCTACAGAGTAAACTTCAGTTTCATGCACCGCACCCTTCGAAGTTTCCTTACATATAATTGGTTAAATCGCTGGCTTTTTACCAGGAAGTATAACCTAAAAGATTGTTTGTATTCATGAAGTGTTGAACTTTAAACCTTGAAGGGAGTGATACCATAAGATCAAAGCATTCACCACTTGGAGCAACTCGTTGGAGTTGCCAGGATGATCTTTTATAATCTATAAATAAATAGGTATGTGCATTGGCCATGGTCTATTCTAAAATTTAGCTAAAAATTGAAGTTTTAGCTAAAGCCAAATTTATTGAAGATATTAATCCACATAAGATTATTTATTCTGAAGTCAAAATAATTATATAATAATATTTTTTAATTAATTTATTTTTTATATTTTACAAATACACTCCATATATTAATTAATAATACAATTTTTACTCAAAACTATTGCTTCATAATTATTTTTTATATCAACCTAATTATCCAACTACAAAAAATATTTCCTAAAAATTCTAGAAATTATATAGCCTTGTTACTAAAGAAAGTTAAAAAAATAAAAAATAAAACCTTGTTGATTATTAGTGAATAAAATATGGATTTTGTTAATGCCAAAAATTGCACAACACGCCGGAATGGAGGAAAGAGTCATCCCCAACCCATAAGATAATTCGGACTTCGATATGGTACTCGTTGCGTTTATCCATATGATAAATAATAAACAAACGAATAAAAGTAAATAAGGAGATACACATGGATTTATGTGGTTTGACATAATGCCTACATCCATGGGTTGTTTGGGGGCAGAATCCAGTATAATGAGTGATTTTATAATCTCTCATGACCTCACACATCTCACAATACAATAGGGGAATTTAGGGAAGATCTTTAGGCGGTGTGGTGGAGCTTGAGCGTAGGGAGTTTCTGTGGAAAGAGCTTGTGGAGAGTCTATTCGTTTTGTGGGGATCTCCTCATATATAGAAGTCCAACTTGCCTTGTAAAACATTTTCCTTTTAGAAATCTGAGTCTCTTTCCTTTTAAGAGTCTGTGTGTCTTTCCTCTTAGAAGTTTATATATCTTTCATCTTAGAAGTCTGAGTCACCTTGCACTATCTCTTCATGGTTTTATCTCTTAACTTGATTTTCGGCCTTATCTCAAGGCTAAATTATAGGCTGCTGATTTGACCCATACAGATGCTCGCGATTCTTAAGGGCAATTTGCTGGACAAGAAGGCCTTGAGAATCTTCAAGTCAATAATCTGCAAAATAAATCTTAAAAATTGGTCACTTGTTTCCTATTTGGTCCTCGATTTTTTGTTCATTTCCTGGCTTTCCGTTTGTTTTGTGCTAAGTGGTTAGAGCTCAGTTTGGGGAGATAGGTAGGAAAAGTGCTCGACCACATTAGTTGAGAGCACAGAGCTCCCTTTTTACAGGACATGTACTCGACCACATTAGGTGTGAGCGTGGAGCTCTGCTTTGGTGGGAGATGTACTTGACCCCGTCAGAGACGTGTGCGGAGCTCGATTTTTGAGTTTGTTTATTTGTGTGAATGTTTGCCAGAGAGATTGTTTATTGTCGACGAAGATTTCATATTTCCATGATCGGTTTTGCTTGTTTTGGCAGTAGTGAATTTTCTGCTCCTTTGGTATAAATTGTTGTTGGTATTCTTGTTTTGTTGTTTGTTTGTAGTAACCCGCGCTTAAATAGTCAGGGTGCCTATTGACCCCCTGGATCCATCTAGGCGATTGCTGAGCCTGTCGACTTGTTCCCGAATGACACCCTCACGAGGTGGTTGTAGAGCTTGGTGGCTCGTTCTAGAAAGGTTGTGGCATGAGCATAAACACTCGGCGTTTGCTGGAGAAGATGTTGTGCTTGTATTGCTATCCATGTGAGAGTGGTCAGGCATTTTAGAGAGTTGCCCACCTATTAGGCCTTTGGGAGGTCGGGTGGTCCTTGACCCTTCCTACGTGTTGGCTGTTCTGCGAGTCTTTGGACTCGAAAATGGTGGCCAAGTAAGGGGGTCGTAGGGTCTCTTGACCTCCTGGCCAATTGGTTGCACCACGAGTATTTAGACTCAACACTGGTGGCTAACTGTAGAGGTTGTGGGGTCTTTTAACCTCCACGCCAATTCATTTCTTGAGGTGAGACTCTCTAGCTGGCAATAATTTTAATGGTTTGCTAGGTTGGTGAAGGTCACCGTGATGGCGACAGAAAGCACTGGAAGTACATGGCGTAGCCTTGGGTGGCACCACAAGCTCATGGTTGGCTTGGGATGGCAAGTGTGTTGTGGCGTCCGCACCAAGCAACTCCTAAGATGTGCTTTCATGATGGTGGTGAGGCCGACTACGAGGTAGGTGGTGGCTGTGGGTGAGGATCATTGTGACAAATCCATAGTCTAACAACCATAAGCTCAATTGGGCAAACCAGGCCCTTGGGGCCTATTTTAGGCCGTAAATGGCCTTATGTAGTTTACAAATGTAATTAGGAAATTGAGGATTGATAAATCCTTAAGGTTGATGCATGTATACCTGATCTGATTGTAAGGGCTTTGACCACGAGACTAAAGGTCTCATGAAAATTGAGACCATGTTGCTGGTGGTAGCCTTTGGCTACAAGCCTTGCTTTTCTCCGTTCGATAGACCCATCGGCATGAACTTTTGTTTTGTATACCTACTTGCAACCAAGGACATTGATGGAGGGGTTAAGAAAGACTAAGGACCAAGTATTATTTTGGATTAAAGCTTGGTTTTCTTAAGACATAGCGGCACGCCATGCCAAGTGTTTAGAAGCCTCTATATAGTTGGTAGGAGATTCAGGTGGAGAGAAGTACTAGTGAGGCACGTCCGAGAAGGGAACGATATTGTGCCATCCAATCGAACACGAGGTCTAGATGAGTTGGTCTATGCATGTGTGATGATGGAAAAGCAGGGTGGAACGAGGATAGGAGGGGGATTTGTAAAAGGTGCTAGGGAATTAGGGATTTGGTCTTGTGAAGGAGAAATTGAGGAAGAAGAAGTAGAATTGGGCTGTTGAGAGGAGATTTTGGGTAGTGTTGTTGGGCCTGGGCTGAGGAGAGAAGGGAGTGGATTAAGAAAAGGCAAGGCGTGAGTTCAATGTAGGTTATGAGAAGTGGCAACTAGGCTAGGCTGAGAAACAGAGTAAGGAAAATTGTCCTCATGAAACAGTACATCACGAGAGTAGTAAAAACAATGAGTTTTTAAATCCATGTACTTATATCCTTTGTGTGTGAAATTGTAACCTAAAAAGAGACACAGGATGATCGATAATTTAGCTTGTGTTGATTGTAAGGCTGCATATTTGGGAAGCATTGGCAGCTAAAAACCTTAAGAAAATTATAATTTGGATCATGATGATAAATTTGATAAAATGGAGATTTATTTTTTTGAGTTGACGTAGGTAAACAATTTATGAGATAAACAGTTGTTTCAAAAGCATCATCCCAAAAGATGAAGGGGAGAGATGCTTGGGCCAAGAGTGCATGCCCAATGTCGACTATGTGTCGATATTTCCTCTCAACAAGCCATTTTGTTGATAGGTATGTGGACAGGAAAAACGATGATGGATTTCAAATTTTTGACAAAACAGCGTAAGAGGTTTGAATTCACCACCCCCATCGGTTTGAAGAGTGATGAGTTTAGTGTTAAAAAGATGTTCAACATATGGCAAAAAAATTGAGAAAATATGTGAGACATTTGATTTTGCTTTTAAAGGATAAAACCAAGTGTACCAAGTGAATTGATTTACAAAAGAAAGATAATATTTAAACCCTTATCTAGAAACAGAGTGGGCTGGACCCCATACATCAGCAAAGACTAACTCAAGAGGTTTAGTTGAATGGGCCTTTGTTGAAATAAACGAAAGTTGATGGGCTTTAGCAAGTGGGCACTTGGTGCACTGGAAGGTAGAGTCATGTGGAAAAACTTTCAAACAGGTAGAATGCAAGATATGAGACAACGTGGAAGGTTGAGGATGACCTAGCCTACGGCACCATTGAGACAAATAGGTTTTCTCTCCTAGATGAGCTGATGGAAAAGGAAGAAAGAAGGTGGAAGAGGGCTTCACGGGTGGAAAAATGTAGAGCCCGTCACGAAGTGGTCCAGTGAGGAGGGTCTGCCTTGTCGAAATGTTGTTCAGAGAAAAAAAAAAGGGCATGAAATTCAAAGTAACAGGAATTATCACTACAGAATTTGGAGACAGAGATGAGATTCTTGGTGATGTTAGAATGCGAAGCAAATTTTAAAGTAAGAAGGAAGAGGAGGTAGAAGATAAGGAAGAGGCACCCGTGTTCTGTATTGGAAGACCCGATCCGTCCCCTACTCGAACTTGATCACTACCGCAATATGGTGCTGTAGAGAGATTCAGATGAAGTCATGTGTTATATGATGGGTTGCAATTGAATTTGGGTAACAGGTGGACTCCATGAAGTTGCTTGGTGTGGTGTTGTTGGTGGAGAAGGATGTGGGTGCTGCAAATTGGTAGCTATGGTCAAAATGATGAAAGCATTGTAATGCCACATGTCTTGCCTTCCCACAAACTTAACAGGTTGGGCGTTGTGTGGGTACTAAGGTATTCTGCACTGCTAGTGAGAAGCTACGACCACCACGAGAAGGACAACCAGACCTTCCTTTGCCATTGCAACCACGCCCACCACTGGACTGATTACGACCATGTCCACTTATATTGGTGAAGTTAGCAAATGGTTCAACAGAAAAGGGTGTACGGGCACTGTGAGTAAGACGACTTTCATGTACCAACAATAACTGGTATAGTTATCTGTAGTAAATAGGGAGGAGAGGGAAAGCCAGAGCTCACATGAAATGTTTGAGGAAAGAACATGGCCAATGACTGACTCGAAAGATATCAGAATAGAATGCTAAGAACATATTGATCAATACACTTCCAAGAGGAATACGTTGGATTAGGTGCAGTAGAATCTGGAAGATATGCCGAAGGAGAGGCAAGTGTGCCATCAACATACTGATATAAATCTTGGCCACGAAGGTAAGCAGAAATTTGGACTTTCCATAATGGATAGTTATCTGTAGTAAGTTTAGTAGTGACGAGATAAGAGAAGGAAGTTATGGTTGCAGAGGGAGGAGAGGGAAAGGGAGTAGAGATGGCCATGGATCAAATTTGCAAGGATTGTAAGTCTCAAGCTGTTGATACCATATTAGAAGAACATAATTTCTGGAATTCTTCCTTGTATTGTATTGTGCTAGTGTAGAGATTTTATATAGAGTTTGTACAATATTCTAGAGAATCATAAAGGAATAAAAACAGTAACAACTTGAGACAAAAATGGAAAGAAAAATGTCTACGATTCCTCTGCAGTAGCACTTGATTTCTCTGCAGTGATGTTTGTTGAGGCATCAGTGGAGTCTATGTTAATACAAGCTAGCTCCTTGTTATATATTTCGAATACCAACTTATAATTAATACTACTTGGTTCTGATAGCCCTTTAGTTTTTAGATTTGCCTACTCTAGTGTTATGGCCAAATGGCAAATACCATGACAATTAGCATTGCTAGCTACAACATCAAGCGTACATGTATGTGCATATATATATGGTCTCTTATATTATATATAGAGATGCCTTTGTTTTAATTTCCAGATCGACATCAATTAATCATCAGGCATACGTATTACAGCATCTTACAGAATATATAATAAGTTGGATCATGTAGAGCTAGATATTGAGCTTTGTACGTATTTTGAATGGAAGGTTGTTGTAACTTGTTAGGATACTAGAGGGCTGACGTGGCAAGGGGAAATTTTTCTCTCATCATGTAAGGGTCGTTAGGTTTCTGTATGGCGCTAGCCGCCAGCTCCTTACCTCGTTGGTAGGAAATTTCGCTGGTGTGAGGTTATTAAGCAAGGAGGAACAGGGCAGAATGCAGGGGACGTCCTCGCGCACAACAGCTGCGTTTGTGGATGTGGTGGCTGCGAATCCACAAACCCTGCCTGAGGTAGGTAGATATCCCTCTACAGGAACCAAGATTTCAGGATGGGGAGATATTCTTCATGTTTTCGAAAACGGAAATTCACCAATCAGCTGAGCCGTTTATCAACAACCTTCTCTGGACCATATTCATGGCTTTATCAAAAATCGTTGGGGTTTGAAATCTTTACCGGTGATTGGACAATTGCGCAATCCTCGTAATGTGCTGGTTCGAATGGCAAAGGAGGAAAATTTTATTAGTGTAATGGCGAGAGGAAATTCATGGAACTCCTTTCGGGTTTTTCATTGGACTCCAGATTTTGTGGAAGATGAGGATTCCCCTCGGGTGCCAGTATGGATCACTTTGTCGGGGTTGCTTCCTAATTATTTTCAAGACTTGATGTTGCAAAGTATTGGAAATGGGTTTAGCCGATATTTGAAGAGAGATATTGCGACGGCCTGCGTGACTCGTCCAGAAGCAACCCAGATTTGTATGGAATTGGATGTGTCATTGCCGCTGAGTAAATCCTTTTGGCTGGGCCCTTCGGGTCTTGCATCGAGCCATTTTCAAGAGGTGATCTTTGAATCCATTCATTCTTTCTGTGCTTTCTATAGAAAACAGGGGCATCTAGAGGACAAGTGTTTACGGCGGCAGGCGAAAGGAAAAAAGGATAAGAAAATTGGTGGGAAGATGGAAGGAAAAAAGAATGGTCTGAAGAATATTTGGAAGGTGGTGGGTAATTGTGAGAAAGAGGCTAATATCCCAGAGAAAGAAAATGAGGTGGGGGAGACTTCAAAGGCTCAACGCAATGCCATCCTGGAAAACATACGGGAACGTTGAGAATCAATAGTGGAAGATCTTTCCCGTGCATGGTTTGTATCGTTGGATGGAGAACTTCATGAATCATGTATGGATGCTTCTAACGTGGTGATTTCTAAGGAGGCTAACGTGCAGGTGCGAGTTGGCGCTGGTTTGAATCCATGTGGTACCAAGGATGTGGAGATTAATGTGCTTCCGAAGGAGTTAGTTTCAAATCCACATGAGAGTTGGTTTGAAGCCACAATGGAAGAATCTGAGGGGGACGTACAAGAAAATGTTTATTTAGCTTAACCGAGAAGTTCTTCGCGATTAGTGGATGAGGCTCTCGAATTTGAACTAGGTGGATTGGGTGATACGGAATTTTTTGTTGCGGAAGATGTGGATGAATTGGGTAGGCATGGGTCGTCTGGTGAGTCTGAGGAGGACTTACATGAACTAGCAACGAAGTCATTTGATTTAGATCATGACATGCATATCCCTCTGGAAAAAATGAAGGGGGTAAGAAGAGCAAAATCTATCGTAGTGTTGAAGCGTCGCACACTTTCCAAAAAATTACTTTAATTTTTTATGCAGATACTTACTTGGAATATTAGGGGCATTCTTTCGTTGAAGACTAGGTTTTATCGCATTTTGAATAAAAGGCAACCCTCAATGGTGGCTATTTTAGAACCTTTTTTAGTTGCGAATACATGTAATAGATGGGCGCGATGGATGAAGTTGCTGTCCTTTTTTAATAATGAGGTGGTAGGTGGGAAAATTTGTTTTTTGGGATGCTGACCTTGAGTTTGAATTGCTCGACATGTCGAACCAAGCGATTAGCAGGTGGTTTGTACATGAAGATTTTCGGGTGCTTACAACATTTGTTTATGCGAGTTGCTTTCGGGGCCAAAAGGGTCAAACTTTGGGACTTTCTGAAAATGCAAAATTCTTGTGGTCTTCCATGGTTCATTAGGGGGATTTTAATATAATTCGGGATGATAGTGAAAAGGTTGGTGGTTTTTTGCAGGCACCCCGTGCAAAAAGAGAATTTAACTAGTGTATCCGTGGATGTGCTTTGGTGGATCTTCCATATGACGAGAATCGTTTTTCGTGGTGTAATGGGAGGTTAGGGGGAGGAAAATTTTGGCGCAGCTAGATCATATACTTGTGAACTTGCAATTTACTAGTTTCTTTGGCGCAATTAAGGTAACGTATTTGACTCGGATTTCTTCGAGCACCAATGTTGGTGCAACTTATCAGAAAAGAGGAGCACATTGTTCGGCCTTTCAGGTTTCTTCAAATGTGGGGAACTCATGAAGGCATTCTTCTATTAGTGTAAGAGGTCTGGAACACAAGTATGGAAGGATGTGCTATGGTGCGCATTAGCAGTAAATTAAAAAGGCTAAAAGACGTTCTTCAAACATGGAACAGGGATTGTTTTGGCCGAGTGGAGGTTGAATTAAAAAATCTAGAAATTCGTATTATTGAACTGGAGTCCAAACTGGCCAACCAGTATTCAGCCCAGGTGGAAAATGACTTACTAAAATGCAAGCAAGATGGGTTCATCGCGAGGAGCTCATGGCCTACCAAAAATCTAGAATTAAATGGCTTGCTGAGGAGGATGTTAATACTAGTTTCTTTCATTCTTCTTTGAGACTTAAGAAGAAAAATAAACAGATAGAGAGGATGTGGCTTGATGATGGGAGAGTACTTGGCTCAGCAGAAGAGGTGCATGAGGATGCGACTGTTTTTTTCCAGCAGCTCCTTTCAGTTTTGAATGTTCAGAGGGAGTTGGCGGATCTTGATTTAATCACACCAGAAAGATGAGAATGAAGCTTTATATGCTGTCTCGACGATGGAGGAGGTAAGAAGTTCTTTATGGTCCATTCTTGCGGATAGTAGCCCGGGCTCGGATGGTTTTTCGGCTAGTTTTTTCATGATGGCTTGGGGTATTGTGAAGGATGACCTGTGTAGATGGCTCAAGATTTTTTCTCTGGCCAACCGGTTTCTACTTTTTTTAGGGCTACAAATTTGGTTTTGCTTCCGAAGGTAGATGAGCCTTTGGATTTTGGTCAATTTTGCCCAATTAGCCTTTGTTCGGTATTTTATAAAATTATGTCAAAGATTATGGTGTCTCGTTTGGCTCCTATTTTGGATAAAATCATCTCTCCTAAACAAGCAACATTTATTCGAGGGAGAAGTATTTTTTAAAATATTTCGTGGGCCCAAGAATTGGTTCAAGGCATTAATAGGAAAGTGAGAGGTGGGAATATCATGTTGAAAATCGATATGGCTAAAGCATATGATCGAGTCAACTAGAGCTTTCTTCTTGAGATTCTATGGCGGTTGGGGTTTTCTGATAATTGGAGAAATCTTGTATTTAATGTTGTTTCGTCTCCTTTTTACTCGGTGATGCTAAATGGGTCCCCTAAAGATTTTTTCAAGGCCTTGTATGGGTTATGGCAAGGTGATCCTCTTTCCTCTTATTTATTTATCTTGTCTGAGGAGGTGCTTTCTCGAATGCTTTGCAAAGAGTTCAGTTTGGGTCAAATTAAGCATTTCCATCATAGTGGAGGCGCTATGATTTCTCATTTGTTTTATGCAGATGATATTCTGATTTTTGCTAATGGGAAAAAGTCTTCTATTCGAAGTCTTATAGAAGTTTGGCACTGTTATGAAAGGATTTTTGGCCAGAAGATGAACCCCGAGTAAGTCCTCCATGTTTTTTCATCCTCTATTTCAATTGAACAGAAGTATGGGTTAAAATTGATTTCTGGTTTTGAGGAAGGTCGATGGCCATGCAGTATTTGGGTGTTCCTTTATTTGTGGGCTGATTATCTATCCGTATGTTTGATTCATTCTTGGTTAAAATTCAAAAGAAGCTGGCTAGATGGAAGAGTAAGATTCTCTCCTTTGGAGGTAAAATCCTGCTTCTCAAACATGTATTAAATAGTATGCCTATTCACTTGCTCTCTGTCTTGAATCTTCCTAAAGGTGTGCTATCGGCGTTAAAGAAAATATTTTCAGACTTTCTTTGGGGTTCCTCAATGGAGTTTCGAAGAAGGAAATTGATTTTTTGGGAGGAAATTTGTTTGCCGGTGGAAGAGGGTGGGCTGGGAATTCAGGATCTTCATGAAGTCCAAGATGCCTTGCTTATAAAATTTGCCTGGAAATTAATCCAAGGGAAATCAATGTGGTCGAATTTTTTTACTACAAAATACATTGGGAATTCTCATATTTTTTCTGTGATGCAGCTAAGGGAAGGATCTCAATTTTGGAAGGCTATAATGGCCTTAATGCCAAAGGTGCTAGACAACTCGAAGTGGATTATTCGAAAAGGACAAACACGATTTTGGCTGGACAACTGGAGTGGAGATGGGGCGCTAATTGCATCTATGCCAGTAGTCAATGATGTGCAGTTGAGACTAGCGGAAGTGTTTACAGAAATGGTCCAAATCTTGAATTGCTGCTTGAACTAGTTCTGTCTAAGATATGTTGAATGGCAGCAGGTATAAAGCTCCAGACGGATTGGATACGTGTGTTCGGAAGCCTAACATCAATGGAGAGTTCTCAACCAAATCTACGTGGCAAGTAATCCGGCAACGAGGTGATATATGTCATGGAAGGCATGGCTATGGAAGAATTGGATCCCAAAGAAGATGTCATTTTTTGTTTGGCGTGCAAAGAGGAGAGCCATTCTGGTGGATGGTATTTTTCAGCTTTTAGGAATTTCTATAGTTTCTAAATGCGAGTGTTGTGCTCAACCTAAAAGGGAGTCCTTCCATCATATTTTATGTGAGGGCAAAGGAGCCCAAAAAGTGTGAAAATTTGTTGCGGAAGCCTATTGCATTAGACCTGCTCATATTTGGAATTGAGGGGATGATAAATTTTTGGTAGCAAAGAGCTTCATTGTCTTCACAGGTTGGGTGGCTTCAGGGGGTGCTTCCCATTATCATCTCATGGTCATTATGGCGAGCAAGATGTGCGGCTCGAATGGAAGGTACAAAATTTAATTCTGATGATGTCATTCATTAGATTAAGATTTTAGTGAATCATATCTCGAGTGGGATTAAGAAATTTCGGTCTTTATGGGAACATGATTGGATGGTTATGGAGAGTCAAGGCTGCTCGATAAATCCTATTGTGAAGAGGAGGATAAAATTAATTGCATGGAAATCACCGGAGAGATGGAGAGTTAAATTAAATGTGGATGGTGGCTCTCGCAATAATCCGGTGGGGGTGGTATTATTCGGGATTCTAAAGGTGATGTTATGGCAGGTTTTGCTCAGTGCTCACTACTATGGGCAGGCTACGAATACTATTACTGAGTGTAGAGCTCTCCTAGATGGGCTTCAGATGTGTAGGCAGTTGGGGTTGTGGAATATTTTGGTAGAATCAAATTCAAAGGTGTGATAGTTGGATAGTTGGTATCGAGAGTGTGCAAATATTGGTTTCTTTGGAATTTTTGAGAGGAATTGAAAGAGATTGTGGGTGAGTTAGACGTACATTTTCGACATATTTTTAGAGAGGCTAATATGGTGGCAGATTTTTTGGCAAAGCAAGGGTCCCAAGGCGTTAATTATGATGATGTTTTCTTCTTACAAGGCAATATTCGGGGGCTCATTCGCATGAACAAACTTGGCATTCCATATATTAGGCGATGATAGATGTTTTCTTTTTCTAGGATTTGTCAGTTCTTGAGTTTTGTTTTTTTACAATATCTCAGGTTCTCATTATTGTTATCACGGTATTCCTCCGTCATAAGTGAGAGTTTTTTAATAAAATTGAAAAGTGATCACTATTAGACATGTGACTTTGACTCTTTATAAAAAATAAAAAATAAAAATAAAAATAAAAATAAAAGAAGAAGAAGAAGAAGAATGGAAGTTTGCCATCTAACTTATATCTTATATATATATAATATGATGGTCCCAAGACCATACAAATACAAATACATACAAATACAAAGAACTATATTATATATATATATATATATATATTTATATATATATAACTCCTAAAAACGGCCAAGTTGGTGTTTTATATCATTGAAGATCAAACTATTGCACGGTTTGGACTTGGAGGCCTCCACCTTCCTTCTACCAATCCATCCGGCCAGTACAACTTGAGGAAGATGACATTACCACTGATCTCTTAAACTGATCGGTGCCCGGCCGGCCAGTAGGTGGAGCCGTGTCCTCCCTGATCTCATACACGATTCTTGTCTGAATTGTCTACAATCCGAACAGGGCATTACAAGTTGGTAAAAACGACAACAAATTTATAAGGAAGATTAAAAACGATGAATTAATGTCCATTATGCTATATTTTGAGAGAACCTAGACTACGTAGAAGTAGAGGTCTCCAAGTGACATGCACCAAAACAAACTCATGTCATAGTCTTTGCTTGCTTCACTACTGCCATTTTCTTTTAATTTTATTTTAGTCGATCTCTCTGATCCTTAACATTATTGCTTTGATCAATGTAATATGGCTTCATATATATGAGGTAGCCCACCTCATCAGCTTCTAATGTACGTACGTATAGATGATTACCACCAAAAGAAAATACAATTGATCTGTATTAACGGCTAGCAGGTACTCATGCAATAATTAATTAAACGTCTCAGCCTGCGGGCCAAACTTGGGTACTGGACAGTGACACAAGAGTTATAGGCTATTCCTTCTCCCTCTTTTGGACGTTGTAGTAATAAATACGTACTTAGATTGCCAGAGCTATCTTAGCACATGAGGACTCTCAGAGATCAATTAGTTCATATGGCCAAACTTGTAAGAATCATACTCGAAAAGTTCTTAATTATTTGTAGTACTGGACTACCCACCCCCGGCCCCCTCCCTCTTTCCTTTTTCCGACGAAGTACGTAGATGTTAATCTAGAAGAAATCAGTACATAAACTGCATGCATGTGGAATTATCCACAATTTATTTGTACAAAGTGTCTCAGCTTGTGTGTGTGACATATTATGTTAAATCAACAGTACTGTATTTACATATAGAAACAAACGTGTTTACCTTATATTTGCTTCATTTCTTTCTTTCTTTTTTCTTTTTTATGCTAGGTGTAAAGTATGATGAAATTAAGTGTGGTGCGTACGTAACATATTATTTCTCCATTATAGTATATTTGCGTATTGGATTGCACAATTATCATAATTCTTAGAGTACTGCTATTGGGTTATCTGAAACTTGTTCAGATTATAAAAGCACTCATTTCTCTCCATAAAAAGCTTAATAGTAGGAGTGATGTAACTCCTTATAAACTCATGATGAGTTTGTTCCTAAACTGTGTGGGACTTCTCATCACGCCCCTCATGTATAGGCCGGTATTTCCGGTACTATCATCGTGGATAGGTTGCAAGAGCTCATTATCGGTGATAGGTTAACCTGCTCTGACACCATATAGAAACACTCATTTCTCCTCATAAAATACCTAACAGGATGAGAGGTAACTTCTTATAAAACTCAGATTGAGTTTGTTCCTAAGTTATGTGGAACTTCTCGACACAGATCCTCTTAACGTGGTACCAACCACCACAGCATGGTGCGCTCCATATGGTTTATTAAAAATAAAAATATATATTCAAACTAAAATGGTGTCCGAAAATACAAAATTAACAAGACTAAGACTCTACGTTCCCTCTTCCTCTTTTATATTTGTGTTAATAAACCGTATGACATCACATGGTAGTGCCACGTCAAGAAAGTTATTTCAGCAATAAATTTCAGGTGGCGAAGTTGCATTATTTTAATTCTTATATGTTTTTTCTCTTCTCCAACACATTATATATGTCAAACTTCTCCCTTCCTTTTGATACAAATAAGAGATGACACACCAGTGAGATAATTATTGAGCGAGGGACGATATACCAGTTGAACTATAACACAACCCGTGAGACCTTAATTATTGAACCTACATCGATCGGCATGGCTAAAATTACAACCAACTTTTATTCATCCCTTTAAATATAGAAAGCAAAAAATTAAATCACACATAAATATTTAACATCAATTTTAAAGTTTTTTTTTTTTTCAATTTAAGTCTTTTGGTAAAAATATAATGACTTCCAAGTTTTAAATCGGACGGCCGACCCTTTAACCCATGACCCGATTGCTTCTTTCGGGCCGATAAAGGACTCGGGTTGTCCAAACAAATTCACTCAAGCTAGCCCAGCCCGATTAAGTCCTTTACCGGAAAGTAGCAACTGTAGACAAAGCAAGTACATATATAGCTCAACTACCATTCAACTTCAATTTTCATAAATAGAAAGACAGCGACGGACAGAGAGAGGGAAAGCGAGGAAGAAGAGCAAGAAAGAGCGATGGGTTTCTTCTTCACGCAAACATTCCTACTTTCACCGGCATTTCTGTGCCTCATTCTGTTCATTTCACCGTCGTTAGCTTCAGAAACCAACCCGACGATCATACCCACTAAGCCTTCCGCCTACGAAGTTCTCAAGGACTACAACTTCCCCATTGGCATTCTTCCCAAAGGCGTGCAAGGCTACGATCTTGAGCCCGCCTCCGGAAAATTTTCAGCCGAATTGGGCGGTAGCTGCAGTTTCTCTCTTGAAGGGTCATACCAGTTAAAGTACAAGTCCACCATCAAAGGGCACATCTCGGAAGGCAAGCTCTCTAGCTTGGAGGGCGTTAGTGTAAAGCTCTTCTTATTCTGGGTCGATATTGTTGAGGTACAAAGGAAAGGGAATAGCCTCGGATTCTCGGTCGGGATAGCAGGTGCGGACTTTCCTATTGATAACTTTGAGGAAAGCCCTCAATGTGGGTGTGGATTGAATTGCAACGATTGGCAGCCTAAGGAGGTTAGAACTAACCCGATTGTTTCTTCTTATTGAGGGAAAGATATTGTAATTATGCTTTTGAATTACGGGTATCTGTATGATTGATCTTAACTGGAAGGGGTTCTGCTTAATAGAGGAAATTGTTGTTGTTCTTCCATTGATCTGTTTGATGGGTCTATCTGTATATCAATCGATCTCGGTTTTGCTCGTTTCCTGATGTTGATGGATGAAGTACGTTTGTATATTGTCAACCTAGAGATGAAATAACCATGGCAATAATGGGTTTGGAGACATTTTTAACTGCAGTTTGACTGTGTTGTAACTGCACAATTGCGCAGTTCTCTCTTTTCATTGCTCACGCGGGTCACTTATAACTGTTGAGATAACATAACATGATTAGATCGATGGTTGTTCAGAAAAATAATTTTCATATGTAACCAAAACGTCCACTCATTCTTTTCTGAATCCAACCATTCGGCTTTGCTTAGGAGGTGAGATTGAATTGCAATAATGGGTAAGTAAAGAACTTTCAAAACAAATGCACTTACTTTTCTTTATTAGGAGAAATGTAAGCAAGAATCGTGTGCTTTTTTTTTTTTTTTTTTTTTTTATAAGTAATTCGTGTGCTTGGATTAGCAATCTTTGATCTTGACAGCTTGATATTGAAAAATTCTATTTATAAGCCAGCGTGTAAAGCACACTTTCCATGCTCTTGACATGGCAAGACTTGATTTGCAAGAGAAATTTAAATTTTAAATCTCTTACAAATTAAGTCTTGCCATGTCAATGGCATAGAGGATGTGCTTTGCACACCGGCTTACAAGTAGAAGAACTCCTTGATATTATGCATGCTTATTCTGAATTTTAGGCTTTAAATATAGTCAATGACCGTTGGTTGGATTCAGTAACTTTGTATTGCGTACTGAAATGATTTTTCTCCCAATCACTAAAAAAATGGTGAACAAGAAATAAGTTTCTTATTGTGAATAGTTCAAAGTTTTAAACGTTTGTTCTTTCCTTTCACTCCATTTTTTCGGGATTTGTTTGCAAATTTTGGGAACAAAAATGTGATGGTGTTAGGTTTTAATCTGTTCGCTTCCATTATATTCTTGAATATGATTCCCTCCAGTGAGCCTGACATGTGCTTTGTTTTCCATCATCTTGGAGACTGGGAGCACTGTTAGGATGCAGGTTAGCTTTAGTATAATTTATCAAAATGTGGTTCACTGGCATGCTACATTTGAAGCACCGTTATGAGAAATGCATAGAAAACTAGCTTATTCACAGTGAGACTTCTTTTTAGTTTTACAGCTGCTACAAAATCTGTCATCAATTGCTCTTCTTTTGTTGCCTAGAGTTTGTGGAACTTCCTGCCTTTAGTGTAGTTAGCTGTAAGAACTGTGAATGGTGTTATGGCAGTGGTGGTTCATGTAGATAAATTACTTGAGAAATAATGTAGAATATTGGATAAAATGTGCATATTCCTCTTGTTACTCACAAATGAATTTCTAAGGTAAAAACATTTTTTTGACTTCGATAATTATCACCGATCACACTTGAACCTCACATGTTATGTTAAGGTATGAATTATGTGCTCAAGTATGAAACTGGGCTTAAACTTGGGTCGCCAACCCATGTTAACCATTCATTTGGTTTTTCCCATTAGGCATCAATTTGGCCTTGTTACATCTTGTATGTGCCTGTTTCAACAAACGTCTAAAATTTTGTGTTCTTTTCCCGTTAAAATTTAATTTTTGTTTGCCCAAGACTTTATTTAGATTGCCTTCTATAAAATGTGAACTCAAAGTCTATTTTAACCTAAAAATAAAATGAACAAAAGCTCAATTATCAGATTCTTCACCTAAATTTTGTAGCACATGAAGGTTTGTAGCTTGAGCTGTTGGAAAGCTTTTTCTGAATCAAATGATCGAAGGAAAAAGAGCTAGACCATCTTGGGAATTGTCAAAAGAGTTTTTGGGGAGCAATCTAAATGACAAAAAATCGAATTTATTTAGAGAAACTTTTGGGAGAATATTTTGGCAGAATGATTTTCCATGTTTCCTTTTGTTTGTGTTTTTCATTTTTTATTTCTATGAAAGGATGATGAAGTTTTTCGGCCTTCTCCGAGAGGAGGAATCCTCAAAGGCTGGTGTCAGTTGAGCTATTGCTTCAGTAGGGACTTATGAGTTTGCTGCTATAATGATGATAAGGGGGATATCTGGTGACTTGAAGTTTAGTGTAGTGGCATCTTCAATCTACCTTAAATGGAATAGCTTGAAACTATAAGTTAGGACATGTACATTGAATCATAAAGCATTGTTGTGTCATGAGAGATAGTTGCTTTCTGTGTTATTTTGACTGTTTTAAGTAATAAACTATAGCTGGCAGGCATTGCATTTACTAACAGACAAAGCACTGCTTGTGTAGTCAAATTATAGTATGAAATACTTTAGTCACAAAGAGATCCCACAATTATAATTTCTTAGTGTATGAATCAGGATAATTCTTTTAAACCTGTCCAACCTTACTGTGGCTCTTCCTCATTTCCTTGAAGAATTGGAGCTTATGTTGTTGAGGAAAGCTTCTATGCAGTCTATAACTAAAGTTAGGTTGCTTTTGTTGTCTTATTTTATGCCTTTTGACTTTTGGGTCATTTGTTAGGTGCCAGATAAAATGACTGGTTCTTATTTGTTTTTGTTAGTGCTGGTGTGCATGGAATCAACCCTGTTTGCAAGTTGAAAGGTCACTTCATTGAAAAGATTGAAATTGCCTTGTTAAATCTGCTTGCGTGCAGTAACCCCATTATTTATCATTTCTGGCCGCCTTGTTTATCTCTAATCAGATTTCGTTGTGTAGATTCTTAGGCATTTTTGGCAAGAGCAGTAAAAATCTGCTTTTCACTTGCATTGTGATTGAGAATACAAAACGTGAACAGCTTATACTTCTCTTGCTTATTTTTTCGAAAATTTCTTCATTTTGTTTCGAACCACTAGTAGTCGGAATTAGATCTCTTACATGTTCTCGTTGGCTTGGCTATACTTGTGAAAGTCGCATTAATACGGATTCAGAAGATACTATTCTTAGATTTTATCTTCATCTGAGATACTCTGAGATGGATGAACCTAACCGGAGACACTCATAGAAACTGCACTCTGTATATGCCCTAGATCCAGGACAGTTGAACTTGTGATCGATGCGGATGATGAAGATAATGACTATCGGTATAGGCCTCCAACTTAGTATACAACGGCCTCATATTTGATCTTCTACTTGATTTTATTTTTGAATTGAAGATATTAATTTAGGTTGCAACTATCTTTTTCAAAAGTAGCTGCAGAAAGAGGGGGTGTTTCTTTAACATGTTTGTCACAATTCAAACCCATTGAAACCTTGGCACCAACCACCAAGTTGACTAGAACAAACTTGAGCTTTGACGGTACTGTTATTTTATCTCATTTAAGATTGAAGCTTGAAAATTTTGTAGGTACCAGAAATTTGTGTTTTAGTCCTGTTTTTATATGGTTTTTTATCTTTTCAGAACTTTCTCAATCAGGGTTTTAAGGAATATCTCGTATGAAGTTTAGACCATCTTAAATTTGAGTACATTATAAGGACAAAATCCCTTTATTTATTCACCACAATCTATCTTCTCCAGTCATTTGCTTAAGAAGACATGTCTAGTTATTTTTCATGGGATTTAAACAAAACTCAAAATCAAGGGGTTTTATGAGGTTAGATCCCCATATTGTAACTTAGTTTGCCTTTATTTAAAAATAAAAAATGAAAATAAAAATAAAAATATTCTTTTTATAAGCTTAACCAAGTCCTATACAAAACTTGATCATATACACATTTGGGTCAAATTTCGATATTATAGTCAACACTTTTCAGCATGTTACAACTGAAATTTACGGCTGAAAAATATGGAGATAATAGTTGCAACACCTCATTTACTGACCAATTTTCTAGATTTTTCTCCATTTTGATGAGTTCTTTATTTTCTTAACTTCTGAAAATATAAGAATGCAGTTAGTTCTGTTTTCTACTAGAAGTAAATGGAGTAATCATAATCGATCATGGTACTTTTTATAATTTCTCATATAATTATTTGTCATCAACAAGCAGACCGACTCACAAAATTTCTCACTCTCAACAAAGGGGTGCCCTCGAGTGGTGAAGGTCTTCGTCTTAAGATATTACTTCTTTCAAGATCTAAAATTTAATATCTTATGGTTGCAAATAATCATTTATGTAGGGATGTCAAATCGTGTTAACGTGTTGTGTTCGTATTGTGTCAAGATATGTATATTATACTATATGTGTCAATTCTAACCCGACTCGTTAAGCTTATCATGTCAAAATTCCAAACCCTAACACGACTCATTAACATAACGGGTCATGTCATGTCAATCCGTTTTTATTCGTTTATGTAAATGAGCTGAACAAATCCGAAATTAACCCGTTTGACCTAGGTAAATTTAATATAATTTTATATAAATATTAAAATTACAATATCTATAATAAAAAATATATAATTAATTACAATTTCAAAATTACAATTCAAACAATAAGTGTAACTTTAATTTTATTAACGGGTCATCACGGGTTATAACGGATCAAAACAGGTTAATCCATTATCAATTTATTAAGCAATTAGGTTTTAACGGGTCAATCCGTTTTAACTCGAACTCATTAAGGTTAAATCTTAACCCATTTCTTATCGTATTGTATTTATGTTAGATTAATCGATTGTGTCGCATATTATCACATCTACTTTTATGGTCACATTTATCGATAAAAAGTAAACTATTCAACCAATTGAATATAGAAAAAATTATGAGAATGCATTACATGGGTCCAGAATTAACTCTGATCCAAAAGACCCTTATGTAGAGGTTACCGACATTAACAAAAAAAAAATATCTCACTCAATGTCTTTCACTACAAAAAAATGCCACGATGGGGTCTGTCATAGCATTAATGGGATTTGTCGTAGTATGTAATCAGCCATGAAAGAAAACAAGTTAAATGCAAAGGAGTGTCAGAAGTTGTGTCAAATTGCTTTCATGTTGAAGTTTTTCATTCTTTATTGTTTTACAAAAACATTGAATCCGTCATTTTCTCAAAATCTTATTAGAAAATAGTTAGAATCCGTAACTACTAATTAATTATTATTTGACACGTATCAATTGAGATACTATGCGTCGCGTGGATAAAACTTTAAAAAAAAAAAAAAAACCAAACAAATAAAAATTAAAGAAATAAGAAAAATAATAAATTAATGTAAATAAAGAGTTTTGCTATATAATCTTCATTCTATATTTTTTTAAATTTTAAAATTTTTTAATTTATTTTTTTGAATTTATTCTTTTTAAATTTTTTAGTCATTAATCATATAATAAATATTTGATAAAATAAAAAATATATATGATGTATAGAAATTGTGTGAATTGTAAGAGATTATGAAGATTTTTTTTTTATCTGAAAAGTCAAAAAAAAGAAAATGGAAGACATAACACGTGCCATTAAATATCATTTTGATTGGTCCAAATTGAAAGAGCACGTATGCATAGTGACGAACTGTTCTTTCAGAAAACGCGGTTTCTACAATCTACCAGGTTGAGGGAGCCAGAAGCTTGACTTTCTGTCACCATCTCTGTTAAACTGTTGCCATTTCCAAACGATTGAGAAAGCGTTTAAAATGCTTTCTTTTTCTTTTTTATTATTTATTTTTGGGTCTTGGAACAGGAACACCATCCCTCGGCTCTTTTGTGAGCACTTCCCCTTAACATACGCATGCGCCCTGCCTCTCTGTTCCAAACCATCTTTGTTTAGTTCCTTTCACACGTTGGACTTTCTTATGCTCGGTCTGTCCTTCGGAATCCTTGACCGAACGAACTCACGCCCAGATTTACCTATGTCCAGACTCATGATTATAATTATAAATTAATGCAGAAGTTATCTCAGATCTTATCAAGTCAATGGCATAGAGGATCTCATCTCTATTAACTCATAAATGTTAGCAAAGATATCGCATGACATCAGGTTTGCTTCTTTTTTTCTCCCCTTTTTTAAGACGGATTAAAGAGGAATAAGAATGATAGAGATGGGAATTTTTTGTATTTTTCATGTTTCATGTTAATTTTATTCTAAATACCAAATTTCTAAGCATCGGAATCCTTTGTGTTTATAAGTTATGAGATGATTCCGCAAAATGGTTCTGAAATGCAGTAAAATGTCAACGACATAAAAAAATAAAAAACTTTTCCAGTCTAAAACAATCATTCCTCGTACCAAAAAAAAATTCCATAATCCTCCACGTGTACTGTTTTGCTAACATGCTCCGGTTCCTGTTCTGTGTCATTTAATAGTTCCCCTTCGTTTGAAGGTTTCAACCGCAATGATTCAGATTGGCAGTTGGCACAAGGATTTTGGGAAAGGAAAGAGGGAAAAGACTCTTTAGGGAAAGGAAGATTAGATGAAATTGACAACCGCTATCCATCATTATTGGCTTACCTCTTCTTAGCTCATATTCAACCACAACTTTTTTAATCTATGTGTTGGCCTTTTGTTTTTTTTTTTGTTTTTTAATTGGCAAGTAGCCTGGTTTTTCATCTATATCCCAATTAACATATGAACTATTGGGGTTTCGTTTGTTGACCCTCTCTCTCTCTTTCCTTTCTTCCTTTCTTTCAGAATTTAAGCCTCTTCATTAAATTCTCTCAAAATTTTAAGCTTTTGGATTCCTTTCTTTCACATCTAGCGCATACCCTTTTCCCTTCTAAGCTCTCTCTCTCTCTCTCTCTGAACATTTGATAACCTTCTTTCATCCCAACTTGTATTTTGTTTTGTTTTGCAGTTTTCTTTGTAGACCCTCTTTCCCTTTGTTCTTTCTCTATCTGGAAAGTTGATTTTTTGTTTGATTTCTCCCAGTTTGTCATATGCTCATTTCCTCTCTGCCTCTGTGCATTCTCTCTCTCTCGGGGCAATTATCAGGTTTCCTTTCTTCTCCCTCTCTCCCAAAAAGTTTAGCTTTGGATCCATTTTCCCCTTGATTTGACAGCTACCCAATCCCTCAAGCCTCTTTGGGTGTGATTTGGAGAAGAAGATGATGATGATGACAATGGAGGGGATGATGGATAGGGGGGTACTGAATGATATAATAAGAAGGCTGTTGGAGGGGAAAGGAGGGAAGCAGGTGCAGCTCTCTGAGGGGGAGATCCGTCAACTTTGCGTCAACGCCAGGCAAATCTTCCTCTCTCAGCCCAATCTCCTTGAGATCCATGCCCCCGTTCGCATATGCGGTCAGCTCTCTCTCTCTCTCTCTCTCTCTCTCTCTCTCTGATTGATGGTTATGATAATACTGAATCACGCAATTTTAAGAAATTGCGCATGCTGTGGTTGCTCGCGGATGATTACGAATGTTACTGGACCTAGTTTATGGGAGATTATGGATGAAAGTTTGGGTCCTAAATTCTAGTTTTCTGATAATTTGGTTTTAGCTTATAATTTTTTTGGAAAAGATAGGATCAGTAAATGGATTTCGTCTTTGTGAGATCTTCAATAGTGGCACTCTAGGGTGTCTTTCAAGTATACGAAATCCGTATAGCTATTCTTCTTACATGGAAACGCAATTTCAATCAATAACTTATTGATATCTCTACTCTTTGTTAATGTCAAGGTTGTAGCAATTTAGGGCCTTTATGTAGAACTAAGGATGTGTGGCTGTCAAATTCTTAAAATGAAGGCATTGTCTAAGCTTTAGTTGAAAATGTTTTGTTGGATAGCTGAAAATGAATGTTAAGCTTTCAGATGGGAGAGACCATTGTATTGCATTTTTTTTTTTTTTTTTTCTGTCACGAGGATTAGCATAATGTTAGGCAATTCATGTCTGAATACTATCATGGACACTGATCATCATGTATTCAAATTTATACACATTGCCACCTGCAATGGATTATGACCTTACTGCTTGTTTTTAAGAACCAGAAGGCAGAATCTGTGGATTAAATGCAACAAAATAGCGCACAGTTTGTATTGATTGTAGTGTATCTTCCTTGCACTCCTTGGTTCTAAAATTGCAGGCATCTTACAGGTGACATACATGGACAATACCGAGACCTATTGAGGCTGTTTGAATGCGGTGGCTACCCTCCTTCTGCAAACTACCTTTTCCTTGGGGATTATGTAGATCGAGGCAAGCAAAGTTTGGAGACTATATGTTTGCTTCTAGCCTACAAAATTAAATATCCTAATGAAGTCTTCCTGTTGAGAGGAAACCATGAAGACGCAAAGATTAATCGGATTTATGGGTTTTATGATGAGTGTAAAAGGAGGTTCAACGTTAGGCTATGGAAAATATTTACTGACTGCTTTAACTGCTTGCCTGTGGCTGCACTCATTGATGACAAGATACTCTGTATGCACGGCGGACTCTCTCCAGAGTTGCAAAATTTGGATCAAATAAAGGAACTTAAAAGACCTTCTGAGGTACCAGATAGTGGTCTCCTCTGTGATCTGCTTTGGTCGGATCCTGATGCTAGCGTTGAGGGCTGGGCTGGTAGTGATCGAGGTGTCTCATGTACTTTTGGACCTGATAGGGTTGCCGACTTTTTGGATAAAAATGACCTTGATCTCATTTGCCGGGGTCATCAGGTAAAGCAATCTTATTTTGAACAAGCCCTGATGTCAGTCAATAAAAGCTTTGCGTGCTTTTTCTTTGTAGGTTCTTGAAGGAATCTCTCAAGTTTGACAGCAGGATCCAACCCACTAGAATTTAGCCATTTACCCTTTAAATATAATATGGTGGTTTCGATTTTAAAACAGCCAGCCTAACAATAATTGTTAGAGCAATTGTAACCTGGAAAATGATCAGTTTTATCATCCATATTAGTACCTCGTAGTTTGATTATTTATTTCGGTTTTCTGAAGCATTTTATTCCATGGTCCTAGGATTGTCAAACAAATGTGACAGAATACATTAGATTCTGTGATTAATGTTCAGCACCCTAAGCGTCCTTTTGCACCATGCATCCTGACCATCTTCAGCGAAATAACTTCAACCGGTCTGTGTTAAGACATTTTTGAACTTATTGCAGGTGGTGGAGGACGGATACGAGTTTTTTGCTAAACGAAGATTGGTCACAATATTTTCAGCTCCAAACTATGGTGGAGAGTTTGACAATGTTGGTGCTCTATTGAGCGTCGATGAATCTTTAGTATGTTCTTTTGAAATATTGAAACCACTCGATACTAAAGCATCAGCAAGTGGGTCAAATACATCCCGAATGAAACTTAAAAAGGTATATACTAAGTTATAGTTCTTCCTCTCTGTTTTTTTTATCCTTTTCTGAAGATGTGACATAGTTTATGTTAATGTTTTCGTTTCTTTTTTGTTTTCTTGTTTATGACTATTGAACTTTCATACTCACCCAAAGTTTTGCCTTCATTTTCTCATCTTTGTTTGACAGCCCCCTAAAGCTGGAAACTTCTGATTGTTTGGAGACTCCGTCTGTTCGAATAGGAGATACAGCAAGTGACACAGCAAGCGTAGTTCATGTTAGGGTTTGAATTACCAGTAAGCCGACAGGCTTGGCGAAAGAGAAGCTTAACCTTTTATAATATTGGAGATGGCTGATGAAATTATTATAAGAAATGTAAATTGGGAACTATCTTTTGTGCAGACGAAGAGATTTTAGCTTTAAACACCCTTTTGTTCGTTCACCTACTGTGTTTTGCATGTAAGTGTGCGTGTGAGCACTGATTGAGAATGACCTGCCTTGATTTTGTTTGAGCAGTATCTGTATATGTAGTTGGTGTTGTTTGCTCAGATTCAAGAGGCTTCTTATCGACCCAACACCTCTTAAAATAGTGGTTTCCATGAATGACTTCTAATTGAACTCCATTTTATTTTTTTTTTTTTGTTTTTTCTTTCAACATCTGAAAATTTTGTTCATTTGGTTATGGATAATCACAAACAGGTGACCTCAGGACAAGCACTCTGTTTATATTCGAATTTATGATCCTCTCTCTCTCAAAAAAAAGTAAACTGAAAAAGGGTGGACATGTCCAATTTTAGAATGAGAAATACTTTAATTACAAAATCTTTACACAAAAATCAACTTGTAAATTGACACGACTTGATGCGATAAATCAGATTGTAAAGATAATTTTATTATAAAGTAGATCTAACAGATCACATGAGGTCATGTCAGTTTGTAACCTCTTTATGTTTCTAGAAGTTCTCTTTTAGAATATTTGTATGAATATCAATATTATTTTTGCAGCATTTTATTTACCCATATTAATTCCTGCCAGCTGTTCTCCTAATTAATTTTACTAGAATTATTCTCCTAATTAAATTTATAAGAATTGTTCAATTAATTAGTTTTATAAGAATTATTCTGATATTTTTTTTATTTCTTACAAGTAATTTTTTATTTCTCATTTAATT
Organism: Pterocarya stenoptera; assembly: GCA_003123785.1. Taxonomy (NCBI): domain Eukaryota; kingdom Viridiplantae; phylum Streptophyta; class Magnoliopsida; order Fagales; family Juglandaceae; genus Pterocarya; species Pterocarya stenoptera. The sequence continues at coordinate 607,049 of QEOT01000916.1, read as the reverse complement.
TTATATAAATGATGACGTTTCAATGCTTCGACTCCTGTTTTCAAAAGATTCTTCAATTTGTACTTTTTCAGAAAAAACTACCAGATTTAAAAGTCATGAAAATTTAAAGTTGAGAAATATTTGTGTGATTTATTAAGATTAGTAATCGAATAATGTTATGTTCAATTAAACAATCTGATTAGGACTATAAATGAACCAGTCTATTCAATAGTCTGCTTGGTATTCACTCGATTAAACTCGAATCAAATTCGACTCGTGAAAAAAAAACTCGTTCGTTAAAGCAGATATATGCTCGATTTGTAAATAACATATACTCGACAAAACTTGACTTGACTTGGCTAAAGCTCATAAAGGCCCGCTCGTTCATGCTCGAGTCGACTCGTTAACTTGACTCGATTAAAACTTATTCATATATTGATAAATATATATATACACCTATGTATATATACATATATATGTATTATCTAATAATATAAGTATAATACTTTTATAATTAAATATATAATATGTAATCTAATTACTTATGTGTATATAGTGAATATACTTCATAGATATATTTTATAATTTGTATAATAATTAGTCGATAAAATTTAATAATTTCATATACTAGTATGTGGGAACCATATATGAAATAGATATATGCTATCATATTAAGTGTATGTATTAATAATATATGTAGGCATATAATATATTGTTATTTTAGATAAATATCAACTAGTTAGATATGAATTATTTATAAATTTTTTAAAATTTTATAATTCAATAGAGGTTCTACGTGTTAGTTGTATAAATTCAATATTATATCTTTTATTTTTTATTTGTATAATTTATTAATTATTAAATCTTATTCAAAAAATTAAAAAATAAACAATTCAAGATCAAGTTCAAGTTGAGAATTTAGCGTATCGAGTCGAACTTAAACAAAAAATAAAAAGAAATCTCGAGTTTGAACTTGAGTATTTTGAGTCGAGCCGAGCTTAGCAAGCCAAAGATCAGTTCGGTTTGACTAGATGACAGTCCTAAATCTGATTATAAACAAAAAAACAAAAAAAAATTGATTTATAGATTTCAAAAAAAAAAAAGTGTAATTAATCACTCCAATGCCATGTCTGACATTAGAACTTCCAAGATTAATTTGGGGGCCCTATATCATAATGTAACAGGTATGGCCCATCTAATAACTCTACCATAAGGTGTCTACATTTTTGTGGGGTGTTTGAATTGACTTGAATTATATTATTATTCGATAGTGAAATAAGATGAGATGATTTTAGATAAAAAGTAAAAATTAAAATGCTTTGTATCGAGGCCATGAAAGTCTATCATTGATGCTAAAGACTAATTATTTAATTATTTAATCAAATCATATGTTCTATTCCAACATATTATATGTTATCACTTACTCAAATTTCTAGACGATAAACCAAAAAATCCGATCAAATCATTACTAATAATATACATGATCATAAAACGACAAAAAGAGAAATAAAATAATCAAACAAATTAGTATTGGCAAAGTCTCGTCCTTTCGCCGTTGTCAATCCCAACATTATTACTTGGCACCTAAAATAAGAATATCACAGTGGTCTTGCTGGCCCAGTCCGGCGCCGGCCTGTCTCATCGTTAACTTCAAAGACAAATATTAGATTACAGGAGATAAATGTTATTTAGATGTTAAGGAAAAATTTAACAGTGGATTAATATCGTCAATTATATATATTTTTCAAAAAAAAAAACAGCGCAGATGTTTAGGGAATATACAATAAATTTAATAAACTGATTTAGATCAATTTTTTGTAACTGACTTGAAGAAGAATTTCACAAATTTTAGATATGTTTGAATTTAGAAAGTGTCTCATCTCATCTTATTATTATAATTTTTTTAAATTCTCATACAAAATATAATAAACAATTTAAAATTTTCAAATACCAAGCTAAATTTTAAAATAATAATGATATTAAAAAATAAAATTCTAACAAAATTTTTTTCAACTTTCATTTTTTAATCTAAAATCATGTTATCTCATTTCTGAATCCAAACCAGCCATCCTTAAGGTGGCCAAGTATATATATATATATATATATCTTCTAAACAAAAAATTAATTTTCATGAAATTTTGAGAAGATTTGAAAAGAAAAAATTCAAAAATATTTCTACAAATGATTTGCAACGTGAAGTTGTTTTCATTAAAAAAGAAATTATTGAACTTAAAACTGAGATCAATAATCTCAAATTTGAAAATGATTCTTTTAAACAAGAATTGTGTTTAAAAATTGATAAGTAATTTGATCAAGAAATTCCTTCTGACAATGAGCAATCAAATGATTCTAATTCCAGTCAAAAAGAAGAAAAATCTTCTAAGAATCATATCTATTTAATTCATCATATGATTCCTCCTAAATGGTTTTCTAGAATTTCTATTATGTTTGTCATGAATTTCAATTCTCTGTGATTGCCTATGATTGACTCCAGCTCGGATATGTATTGTATCCAAGAGGAAATAATTCCTAATAAATATTATGAGAAATCCACTGAGAGATTATTCTCAACAAATGGATCTTGAAGATCTCACAGAAATTTCTCATTTCATATTTTGCTTTCTTACTATTCTTCATCTGTAGACGAAGTATTATTAATGATTACACATACTAATATCAAGCTTCTTAATAGTGCTGAAGATATCACCATAGGTATAATCATCATAGTTAAGGAGTCTAGAGATATCAGTAAGTTCATCCTTAACTTTGTGAACAAACAAATGAGATAATCCATCAATAAATTTTTTTTCCAATAAGACTTACGACTATCGTCTCTAAGCATTACTCTGGATATGAAAACATCTTGATACCATCTATAATAAAAAATTTAACATCTCAAATTATACGATGTATAGTAATACTATTTGGTAATATTGTAAGTGAGTTGGATTAGGAAATTAGGTACCCAAGAAAATGGAGCATTTTGCATACTGGCATGGTTGCAGGAATAATTGGCCTTTCTCGGCAATTTTAACCGCTGGAAAAAATAGTAAATATGAAAGTTATTTTTTGCGGTGAACAAAAATCGCTACCAATGATCTATTGCAGCGAATATAATTCGCCAAAAAAAAAATTTATCACAAAAGGCATTGGATTATTCTCGACGAATTAAAAAATTTATCACAAAAGGCATTGGATTATTCACAAAAGGAGTCAAACTCAAATTCTGTCGATCGCACACATCAAACTAAGTTTCCAACTTGGTTCAAGCAACGTGTACAAAAGTAAAGCCCCGATATTTCTGTAGGTGAAGAATCAGTGTACGGGAAACCCACCATGTGTCTGCTGATTTGTATGCGATAGCTTGTGGCCCTGACTGTTGAGTTGCATCATATGCTGCCTGCATTATAAATGGTAAACGGTTCCGTATGAAGCAGCGTGAACTTCACCGGCGTTCACAAAATTCATGGGTGTTGGTAACTAGTGATGAAGATACTAATAATGTAGACTTTTATAGTGTTCTTAATGATGTTGTGGAGTTACAATACATAGGATAGTAATATTGAAGGGAGTTCTAACAAAATGTTTAACAATAGTATAAATCAAAGTATTAACACCATCAAAAATTATCATTTCTATGGTTTTATAAAAAATTGACGACCCTTCATCAACATGCTTAATAGCATTCTGAAAGATTTCCCTTGCTACTGCTGTGAGATGTTTATCCCACTAGTGTCGAAGCATTCTAGAAAAATCGATAGTTAAAATAGTGATAATCTCATATTATCTAAGATTGTTATTAATATAAACATTTGCAACTATAATTTTACCCATGGTATTGAAATCTCTTTTTGAAAAGCTCTTAATTTTATTTCTTCTTTGTATCCATTGTTTTCTAAAAATGATGGTATTACTATTAATCCTTTTGGACAAAAAGTTTAAGTTTAAATTTGTTTTAAAATTTAAAATTAATATAGACAAAAATTTGAAATCCTTACTTTCTACAAAAAGCATTTAAATTTCCTACAACAGAAATCAAATTCAAAAATATATTTATATATGTTGGCCGGCCGTTGTTGAGTGTTAATTAACCATAGCATTTACCTTTAAATGACAATTAAACCGACCCACCTACTACACTTACAAGTGAGACATGATGATCCGAAGTGTAACACATCCAACTTATAATAGATGAGCACTTTTTTAAGTCTTCTGACTTCTATGGCAGGAAGGCATGATGATGTCATCAACTAAATATATGCTGTTTGTTCAATTGGAAAATACCGTAAAATATAGAATACATGACTTTTGATTTTTAATTGCTAAAACCAGATTGTCTGAAATACAAAGTTGTTAGATTTTATTGCATGATTCAGATCATTTCTTGTTTCAAAGTATTTCATTTTCGTGACTAATTGTTCAAAGCTTCATCTGTTCGAACTTTAGCAGACAAAATACATGCATGCTTGCTAGAAACATGCAGAAATAGAAGCCATGCAGAAAACTTAAAACAGAAAAAGAGAGAGAGAGAGAGAGAGGTTACTCTTCTTATTATTTTGAGCAAAGAAAACTTAAAACAGAACAAATTAACCGCGCCATACAGAAATAGAAGCCATGCAGAAAAGTTTTATGTATATTATACATGAGATAGAACACTAGCCGCGTTCTCCCACAAACTCTCCAACATCAAACTGGAAACTCGCTCCATATACAAAAGCTTGGCTACACAGTACGATATCTACACTAACAAGCACACTGCATCCACATACCCCGGCAAAGAACATAGCATATATACCTAAATACATTAGAAGACTCGAGTACTTCCAATATTTGGAGGAGGAAAGATTCTCACATATCACACGTCAAAAGGAGGAGAAGCCGGGCTTCGGGTTTGGACTTCACCGCTCGCCTTTTCATACGCATCCGAAGTCGACCTTCTTCGAAATCGAAAGCTGTCTCTACTTCCTCCTAAAAACACTCATATGTCAATAACATTTGAGTGCAAATAACATCAGGATCTCAAAGTGTGAACATTAACTTCCTTACAACAGCTCATGCACTATAAACATGCGCCATGCACTCCACACAAGCACATATGCATACAAAAATACACACGACTCAAACTTGGCGTCATAAAACTATATTCTTAGTGCTTATTTGCAAAGTGAAATTTTAAGTGGTAGTCCATCAAAACTACACATGATCCAGGTCACAACCATTCTGTTCAGATCCCATACCTAACCCACGTCAATCTGACTCCATCCGCGCGTACGTACCATGCACAATTCAAGAATGGCGCGAGAACCGCCATAATGAAGTCACTCTGACGTGACAAATACCCCACCACTCGACGCACAAGATGTGGACTCTAATACCCTCTAAGAAGGGCAATACAAGCCCCACCTCAACTCATCCCAACTTGGCGATACACTCACATACGTGGGGACCCCCCGGTTAATCATGAATGACACCCATCACCCATGCATTATTGTCTCCTGATGAGGATATATGTGTCATTTTACCACCTAGCGGACCATGTTAGCTAAACCACCAACATTATCGCTCACGCCAAAAGTTGCATCATGTTTATCCACAAGTAGAGCAAGCAAATTACTAAAAAATAAAAAACCCCTGGTGGATGTTTCTAGACCATTCCAGTGATTCCACCCTTAGTCTGGATTCCCTCCAGTTCGTCCGGAGAAATTATTTCCAGGGCCATATTTGTACATTTAGTAAGGAGATGACCTGAAAAAGTGAAGTTAGCGCTTACCGGAGAAGGGAGACACCGGAGGAGTAGAGCTGGCCGGCGAGACCGGAGCCGAACCGTTTTGGTACCCGGGTGGCTTTATTATCATGATGCTGCGCGTAACTCTCATCGCCTCCTCCGATGAGTCCTCACCGTACGATCTCGCGTTCCCGCTATCAGATTCTGAGCAACAGCAATAAAGAAAAAACGAAAGAAGCTTAAAAATCTGTTCGTCAGTTATTTTGAAAACCCGAACAATCTACGCCATCAGAGCAAATCAAATTTTAGTTATGATACTCTTTAGTCCTCGCTTTGATTCGGTTATAAGCATAAGAAACGTAAGAAAAACCTAAGAAACAGCTTTAAGAATTGTTGGAGGTGAATAATTCCTGAGAAAAGGTTTGAAATATGGCTGTCAGATTCAAAGTAGATAAATTATGATAGATTGATGCTCCAAGTTATATATGAGCAGTCCGATTATAATAATATATGTTTCGAGAATTTTCACTCAGTTCGTCCATAGGAATATAATGATCTACGACCAGCGGCTACGAAGAGCAAAACGCTGCGTACCCTTGCCGGAACCAGATCGGAAGGAGAAGACAGAGTTCTTCCGGAGTTTTCCAAGGCCGTTATCTGGCCGCGGACCGGCGACGGTGTCGTCCCACAGCTGATCCAGTAGACCCATTGAGTACGTTAGCCGCTCCTGCGTAGTAACAAGACTCCGATACTCGGAATAGAGGAAATGAGCCTAGGATCCAGGGGTTATTTAAAAAAGGGAGACGTTATAGGTCGAGCAGGTCTTGCGAGGAGAATGCGATCTGGACCGTCGATTCAGATCAGGTGGGTACCACTGAAGTGGGAAGAGGATCGACGGGCACGTACGAAATAGGGATAAGATCGAGTTAAGGAGGACGGGGGACACGTGCCTTTCAAAGAGTTGTGACTTATGACTCAAAGTCACATGATGGGTGAGGTTAACGTTGAAAGCCGAGAAAGACCCTGTATTTATCCAAATGAGAAGAAAATGCTCTTGGGGTTGTATGGAATTACAAGGAGGACCTGGCCTAGATTGTACCTCTTTTAAAAGCGACCCGACCTAGATTCTACCGCTTTTAAAAGCGAGCCTCCATAGGAGACAGGTTGAATTTGTCGACGTGATAAACAGATCAAATGCCGTTACCTCTTGATGTAATAGGTTAATTTGTGGTTCTGAAACCACGATTTAGATTGATGTAGACGCTGCTGGAGCAAGCTTGGTGCATCGACGACCGGCCAGGGCCATCCAGAGCAATGTTGAAATAGAGGGAACTTGTGAATAGTGGTTGCACAGCTGACGGGGGACTGTAGGCATATTGAGAGGACAAGATCTCATCTGTTCTTTGAATATACAATATTAAAAGGAAAAACCTTCAGACCTGCTGGGTGCCAAAAAAGTTTTCATACCAGCCAATAGATAAATACACGTTAAGATTTTAAAAAGATTATAAATGAACCCGCATCCACCCGACGATAGGCTACAATGTGCATGTACGAGGAAGATGTTGTGTGCGTTAGACGTGCAGTAAGAAATGAGGCATAGACTAGGTCAATTGAACTTGGTCATTCTTGGTTGCACGTGTTTATATTTGCATTTTTATTCTTTGCATTTTTATTTCCGTTGTATGTGTGTTTACTTCTGTTCTAGCACGTGTGTTTGTATTTCCTTTAATTTCGACTTTATGTACTTGGATTGTTAAGTGGCTTGCTTATTTAAGCAGCTAACAGTTGTCAATGAGCATCAAGTAATCATTTATTATCTAAATTGCAGTACTTTCTCACCCGAAGAGAAAACAATCCATTTTATCATTTAAGTAAGTGTTGGGACCTATCATTGACCTCAAAGCGAGATTATTTATGGGAACCAATAAGGAGTGAATCGAGCAATTGGAGGCAGGGCTGGGTGGAGTGCAATATGGGCTACACCGAATGGAGTTCGGCATGGCCGATAGGCTTCGTCATTTGGAAGAAACCCCCAATGATGTATTGCTTGCAAACTAGGAGCCTCCAAACCACGGTAACCAATACCGTGAAGGCCACAATAGGGGATGACATGTAGTATCCTCCAAAATAGCGAAACTTGAATTTCCTCAATTCTCAGGAGATGATCCGACGAAGTAGTTCAATCGTGTGAACAAATTTTTTGAGTTTCAAAATACTCTTAAAGCCCAAAAAGTCTCTTTGGCCTCCTATCACTTGGAAAGAGAGGCCAACTAATGGTGGCAATGGATCCGCAGGACGTTCCAAGAAGAAGGACGAGCTCTCTCGTGGGCAAATTTTGAAGACAAACTCTGGGCTCGTTTTAGGCCTTTAGAGTGTGAAGATTTTAATAAAGTCCTTTCAAGGATATGACAGGATGGTTCTTTGCGTGATTACCAGCGGGAATTGAAGCGCTTGGGCAATCAGGTACGAGGTTGGACACAAAGGACTCTTGTGGGAACATTTATGGGTGGCTTAAAAACGGACATCTCGGATGGTATCCGAATGTTTAAGCCTCAGACATTAAAGAAGGCTATCAGCTTTGCGCGAATGAAAGATGATCAACTATCTAGACAAGAGACGTGTGTACAATCTCCACCACCAGTGAGATCCAGTTAGCTCTTCCGCCAACAACTCAGGTGGCACCAGTCGCACCTGCAACTCCTATTCGACGATTGACTTGGGATGAAATGCAGCGGAGGCAAGCTCAAGGTCTATGTTGTAATTATAATGAGTATTTTACTGCAGGTCACCGGTGTCAAGGGTCACGACTACTCATGCTGGAAGGACACGATAGCAATGGCAACATTATCTGTGAAGCTGCACCCATACTAGTAGCAAACAACCTTTAAACAGAACCAGGTCCACCAGAAAATAGCCAGACAAAAAAGCCACTGGAGATGTTCCCAACTGTGGACCTTGAGGACAAGGATCCACTGATGGGGGAAGTATTAATAGGCCACAACGTGCATGTACGAGGAAGATGTTGTGTGTTAGACGTGTTGCAGGAAATGAGGCATGGATTGGGTTAATGGGAGTTGGTTATTCTCGGTTGCACGTGTTTATCTTTGCATTTTTATTCTTTGCATTTTTATTTCCGTTGTACGTGTGTTTACTTTTGTTTTAGTACGTGTATTTGTGTTTGCTTTAATTTCGACTTTATGTACGTGGGTTGTTAAGTGGCTTGCTTATTTAAGCAACCAACAGTTGTCAATGAGCATCAAGTAATCATTTGTTATCTAAATTGCGATACTTTCTCACCCGAAGAGAAAACCGTCCACTTTTTCATTTAAGTAATTGTTGGGACCTATCACCCGATTGTCTCCCTCTCCTTCTTCGAATGTGCCTCTCCCTCCTCCCATCTACACCATTTCTGAATTACAAAGTTATTTCTCGTTGGATCACGTGGGAAGAGCAAAAGAATACATTCTTACCTCTGGAATTGGGGATTTCAAGCAAGAAGCCCATCAATTACTTTTGCAAAACATTGACAGCTAGTGACACTAGTACCCATGGAGGGTTCTCTGTTCCTCATTGTGCTGTTGAGAAAGTTTTTCCTCCATTGGTAGTGTCCATTACTTCTTTTAAAAAAAATTACAAAAAAAAAAAAAAGAAGAAAATTTGTTGTATTTTCCCTTTCTTTTGGTCCTACAGGATTTCTCACAATAGCCATCACTCAAGAACTTATTACAACGGATCTCCATGATGTTGAGTGGAAGTTTAGGCATATTTTTCATGGTAGATTTTGAATATTGTTCACTTATGGGCTTCTTGGTGTTGAGGCCAAATCGAGGATAGAGGGAGAGAGAGAGAAAAAGAGAGATAGGGCTTTTAGAAAATTATACAGATGGGGGTAAGGCTATAAAACGTTCGGTCTGGACTGATCAGACCAAATGAACCGGACCGAAAGTCCCCATGGTCAGTTTCAGTCCAATGAGTAGAGGTATTTCGGTCTTCGGTCCGGTCCCACGGTGGGGATTTCTCAGACCGGACCGATCGAACCCAAAAAATTTTATTTTTATTTTTATAAATATATTATTTTATATAATAATTGTATAATAAATTATGCACTTTTCATCTAACATATCCTCATTCACAATATAAAATTATAATACATTCACATTCTCTAAGTTAGTAACAAAGTAACAATTAATATCATTAATATAATTATATAATTATAAATTGATAACTAAACTAAATCACTATAGCTATAGTTTATAATTATAAAAAAAATCACTATAATTCTATAAGACTATAAGTCTATAACTATATATAGTATTAAATTATTAATATCACTATGAGTCTATGACTAATGACTATAAGTTTATAACTAATACTAATATATAACTATACTAATAATATAATATTAATACTATTATATAGTCTAATATATTATATAGCTTTACTAAATCACTATCTACTATATTACTAATCATTATATCATCATAATATATATATACACACACTATAAATCTATATGTAGTAGTAACAATAACATTAATAGTATAATATATAGTATTAATATATATTAATATACTATAAGAGTTATAGGATTATAACATAATATATGCATAATAGTATAGTATTAATATCACTATAAGTTATAACTATATACATCTAATAGGCTAATACAATGATTTAAAAAAAAAAAAAAAGTCGGACTAAACGGACTGGACTGATAACTACTAAGACCAGACCAGACCAAATGGGTGTTCGGTCTAGAAAAAATACCCATTCGGTCATGAAAAAATGGTGAACCGAAAAATTCAATCCATGGCAAGACCGGACCGACCCATTTACATCCCTAGATAGGAGAGGGAGATGCTTTCGAAGAAGGAGAGGGAGACAATCGGATGGATGCGAACTCATTTCTAATCTTTTTGGAGTTTCACGTGGCACTTATTTATTAGTTAGTGTGAAAGTATTCTTGACACCCATCCGGCCTGAAGCGCCTCTCATATTAAAACTTGCACACGATAAGAGCTTAATATGAATTGCATCAGTCACTCAATAAATAAAATGAATTGAACTTTATTTTTTCGAATCTATTCGATCAATTTATTGAGTAATCTTATTATTTATTTACTACAAGTCTACAACTCTATACCAAAGATGTTGGTGCTGGTCAAGTAAAAGAAGACTGCAAAAGTGAAGGGAAATAGGAAAGGAACAAAAGGGACAGAAAGGATAAACTGAAACCATCATAGGATACGGATCGGATGTATACCCATGCCATGGATTAGGGATATTGTCGAGAAGCCAGCAGTCTCAGCCATCATTGGGATGCGAAGTTGGCCATTGTTTCACAAATCTAAAGTGGTAAAATGTTGGCGGTCAATCATGCGCAAGTCCTCAAGCTCATCGTTCATTAACAAAAGAAAGACATCCATTAAACAGCAATGCCGCGGGATGACATTCATTAAAGAAAGATAGTCTAGTCTAGTCATAGCACCACAACCATGACCCACCACTATGTATGTGTTAGCATCAATCACAACCATCAATGTCACTTCTACAGTAGCCGCCAGAACATAGCCACCACAAAGGATATGAAAGTTTATATGGTGGGTCACGTGACATTGTAATGGCCAATATCTAATTCCTGGTGGGCCAAAGTGGGTCATATTGAGAAACTTTACAAACCCATGTTTGAAAATCATTCAGATCCTGTCATCAGTTAGCACATACGTACAAACTCTATGACAATATGTTGTGCTTGCTTCGTCAACAAAGTAACATTCAACAATAAACGTGCAAAGATAAATGACACAGTTGAGTTTCAATCCCAATTTCCAGGAAAACCAGTCGCAATCATGATCGCATTGGACAGTATCAAAACACAAAGCCCAACATCCATTTTCCTTAGATCTTTCCCAAAATACTCCTCTCAGAAAATCGTTCGAATTGCTAGAAACTACACACTTAGAAAAAAATCGACAATACATTTCACTTTATGAAGCAAAAGAAAATTTAAAGCAATTTGACACCGACTTCCCTCAAAGAATCAATGATAGCTTTGACCTTACCATGATACCTCTGTTCTCTCTTCAAGTGAACAGCAACAGCTGGGATGTCTTTGAGCAGCAGACGCTCCCCCAATATTTTTCCGATCTTTCCCGCAGCAGACACATCGCGAGTAGATTCCATGCTTGACCTCAATGTCTTCTCTTGTGTGCTTGCAGAAGAGGCAACAGTAGCCGTTGGTGCGTGTATCACCTGGGCACTCACATACTTGTTTGTAAAGTGCATCTTCAGGACATAAGGCTTTAGATAGTTTATAATTCTTGGAGGCCTAACAGGTGGAGGAATAACCATTCTGTTTTGCATATAAATAATAAGTTGAAATATAATATAGAACCGAGAACTTTTAATTATATAATTTAACATATTCAAGAACATTGTATAACTAAAAGAATAGGTGCAGTTTGGATACTGAGTTGAGATGAAATGAGATGAGTTGAGATGAAATGAGAAAGTTAAATAAAATATTGTTAGAATATTATTTTTTAATATTATTATTGTTTTGGGATTTGAAAATATTAAATTGTTGATTATTTTTTGTGTGAGAATTTAAAAAAGTTGTAATGATGAGATGAAACACTTCTTATATCCAAACATGGCCTAAATCTATATGTAAGCTTGATTATGATGCACAAAATACTCCGCTAATGTGGAAACCTATCACATCAGCTTACTTTAAAAAGTATTGATGTTTAGGTTTTTATTATGAATATGATGGATCCAACAATAAGTGGTTTGTTTCACCATGCTTGTTATATGGCATAACTCGGGCTAAAAGATTTCAAACGATTAATTCAAATCACGATGAGAGAATGAAAATTTATCATCCATTTATACAACTAGCTCCACTCATATGCAGAGAATGATCAACTGATTTACATATTTAGCCATCTAACTTCTTGACACTGCACTGCAGGGACCTGAGCCTAAAAAAACTGGCTTGAGGACTTCACACGATCCTAGAATGCTTCTTAATGTAAAACATACATAAGGGCGTGTTTGGAGGTTTTTATGGTGGAGAAACGCATGATTGAAGAACAGAACATCAGATATGGAACTTACATCCACCGTACTTGGGTTAAAGGAACATTACCTCAGAGCTTTGTGTTAGTCTAACACAAAGCTCTATTTTTTTTTTTTTTTTCTTTCCTAAGTATTTAGTTTGAACATATGTAGTGATAGAGGCAATACACTATACCTGATAAATCCTAATTTCATAGATACGGAAAAAGAAAAAAAAAATTGTCCAAACAGAACTAAAATAGATCAGCATAAACACAGAAGAACATAAGATGAGGAAACTAGGCCTTAATTCCTATGAACAAATTGACTGCACAGAGAATTGGTAATAGACTGTCAAAAAGCTGGATCAGACAATTGACTGTTCAGGATTCGATATCTAGGCTTGGGCTCGAACAAAGCATCAAGAAAATTAGCCAAACAAAGAAGCACTGGTCTAACGGTAGAGCGTAAGCCACTATCCACTCAGGACTTCAATCAAACAATGAGCCTGCAACTCATAAATGCCAAAAACAAGAAGAAGCAACCAAATCTAACAGAATTTGTGGTATGGGTTCTTCGCAATTCGATATAAGGTAAAGCGAAAACCAAACCCTCCATTGGGTCCCCAGGGAAAACAAATGAAAAGAAACTGAAACTAAATCCACATTTCGAGTTTCGCCTTTGGTGCTGTTTAATTCCTAAAACTCCTGAAACCATTTTAGGAGAGTAATGGAAGTTAAAATAAGTAATCGGATCACTTTGTTAGGAACCAAATCAATGGAAAATATGATGTCGTGATATTTACTTTCTTTTACCTTTCCTCATCTTTCCGTTTTTTTTTTTTCTCCTTCGGTCTCTTGGGAACCTAACGGAAGATAAATTTCGTATCGAGAAACTTGGAAAACAAGGGAGGTAAGTAGAAATGCAGCGAGATGTACCTGATGGCTTTTGCTGGAGCACTTGTCACTTTGCTGGAGCACTTGTCACAGAGTCTACGACCCAGAGCACGCTGAAAATGATCAAAAATTCTGATTTCGACCAACAGAACAAGGAGGGGGGAGGCGTGGGTAAACCGGCCCATCCAGGCCCACCTCAAGTTTGGACAACCAAGCTCTCATTTAGGCCACGAAAGTATTATACAAAATAAATTTACAAATTGACATAACTTGATACAATATGTCAAATTATAAAGTTACTTTTAGTATAAAATAGATCTATCGAATTATATAAAACCACATCAGTTTGTAAATTTATTTTGTTTAATCTATTTGTGTCTGTAGCAGTTTTTTTTTTTTTATAATTAAAATGAATTTTAGGTGTTTTAATTGAGTTTTTAAGTTATATAGTTGAATTTTATTTTATTCTTATGTTGATTTTCTACATGAAGTGAGCTGATGATTGTGTATTTTTAGTAGTTAAAAATACTAAAATCCCAATTGTATATAGTAGTTAAGATCCCAAGAGAACTTCGTGGAAGTTGGGTAACTGGATAAAAAGAAAGCTCATGAGTCATGACCATATGTATATGCCTCAAGTCCATATGCAAATAATGTTGCTGCCTCAAAATATCTGTCCATATTTCACGGTGATGCCAGGGAAGTTTACTGTGTGCATGACACCAGTTCACTATGAGTAGAGAATCTGTCTCCACAATGACATCATGGATTTGTTAGATGTGCAAAATCTTTTAGGAACAAGTTTGAGTGGCTTAATGTAACATTCGGGTTATGTAAGCAACTCGCCGGAATCTTCACCTATAAATTCTCTCTTTCCTCCACAAAATTTCCTCACACACACCAACAAGCTCTCTCGACCAGAACCTCCCCCAAGTGAAAATCAAATCTTCTTTTACACAACAAAGCCTCATACCCTTCCTCACAGCTAACCAAGCACTTACCTCGCCAGAAACTGCCACATAAAGTATCTGTTAGTCGCTTTCCATCAAACTCTCGATGTCCAAAAATTCTAGCTGCCGTGGTTTTTGCCTTAGCCACCATTGCTTTCGGTCTTATCTTCGATGACAAGCTACTAAGTAAAATTTAGGAAGTAGAGCAACGAGGTAAGCAACATAATCATAATCTTTATGTGTGCTATAATTATTATTATCATGTTATGCATGAAAAATGATATCTACCTATACCATGTACAGCCATTTCGTGTTAGCCCATTTTTATGAACCCTTAATGAATTACGATGCTATGCTTGTGAATGAAATTATGTATGTCATGCTAATTGATGTTTGATTGAATGGATGTTATGTCAAGCTATGTAACGCTTTTGTTATGTTATGCTCTGTAATGCCTAAGTTATGTTATGTCATGCAATGCTCATGTTAAACCATGTCACGTGATGCTCATGTAAGTTATGTTGTAATGCTCACATCTGTATGCCATGTTAAGTCTTATGCCATGCATATGAGTCTGACAAATTATGAAAGTTCACGAAGTCAGCATGCCACATGTATCATGATATAATAAGATAAGTAAGAAATCATGTGAATGATAAGTAAGCTTTAAGAATGGCCTTACATTATAGGTGGATGTGTAAACTACGGACCTAAGCGTGGTCCACCATTAGTATGCAATGATGTATTTGGTGACATGGACTTAAGCATGCCTCACATATATTACACTGTGATGTATGCGGTGACACGAACCTAAGCTTGCTTCACCATATGCTATGTTATGATTTTGTGGTGTCATGGACCTAAGCGTGATTCACCATATGTTATACTATGATTTATGAGGTGTCACGGACCGAAGCGTGGTTCATCATATGTTATGCTACGATCTATGCAGTCAACAACAATTGGACCAATGCACGTATGCTATGATGGCCACTAAGCAAGTGAAAGACAAGATGAATAAGTTATTTATGAATGATAGGAAATGCATGGAGCCAGTCATTCATGCATCCATATTATATGTATTGCCATGATTATGTTTGATTTCAATTATGTTACTAATGAATGATCTATATGCTATATGTGTATGAATGAGGAAGCATGAACATTTCCAAAATTAAGCCAAATGTTAAGCTAAATTAAATTTATAGTATGATGTGCTATTACTGAGTCTTTGACTCATTTTTTTTCCTTTCCTATTATTTTGTTTTAACGTCCCGGATGATAATTGCGTGGATACAAAGCTAGAGTGCCAAGAGTAGAATTAATTCCCAGATACTTAGACCTTGAACAAGTGTTACTTCCATATGGACTTGGTTTATGATTTAGACCTTTGAATCGATGTTATTATCACATAGAACTAGTTTTGTCATTTAGTTATGTTTTCAACTTTTATATAATGAAATACTGTCATGCTAGATAAATTTTATGATTTAATAAATGAGGTATTTTTTTTATTGGCATCGGGTGTCCAAGAATAGTGTCCTAACTAATCTCGGAGGTACACACGCCCTCAGCAAGGAGTTTCATACAAGTGCACCTCAAGTAATTCAAATGAAAAATCTCTCAATCCAATATTGGACCCTTAGAGATTGTTTACACCCAATAAAATATTTTTATAATATTGAATTTCTTTACCGGAAATTATGTTACGAATGTACGTGACATTCCTGACTTACGAGCAGGAGTGTTACACTCAATAAAAGGGAGCAATTCTTTCAATCATCTACAAATTTCTTGGACAGCTTTCAACTAGCTCCCTCATATCTTGTTGCATCTTTTGTAAGCCATAGTTCCCACACAATAAGAAGTGGGGCCTTAGGCCAACCAGGAGTAAAACTTAATCAGTGGAATGGAGAGAGGACCACAAAGACATTTTTTTTCCCCTCCAGTCAATTTTAAAAATGATATTCTTTAAATCGTTTGATCATCACCTTTGCATCATTTTTTTATTTGCCATCAAATCAAAAAATAATGCATAGATGATGATTAATTGAATTTGTTAATGTAAAAATGAGTGTGTTGGCATATTCTTATGAAAACCTTTGTTAAATTGTGTTGTAACAAATGTTGAAGTGTGTTAAAGTAAAAAACGGTCAAGTGAGCTCAACATGGCTCGAGCAGAACTCATACAGAGAATTCACCTTACATGCGCTCGACATAACGCTCGAGCAGATTCATATAGAGAGTTCGCTCAACAGGCGCTCGACATGGAGCTCGAATAGAACTCATACAGAGAGTTCGCTCAACAGGAGCTCGACATAGCACTCGAGCAATGTATGAGAGTTTGCTCAACAGGCACTCGACATAGAGCTCGAGTAGTAATCCAGACAGAGAGTTTTTTCAACCCTCGCTTGACATGGAACTCGAGTGATTTTTGAAGTAAATCTTGCACTCGGCACGTAGCTCGAGCGAATGTTCAAAATTGTCACTTAAGCTATGGTTTGAGCACCGTATTCCTTTGTGAGTATAAAAGGAAACTTATTTTCTATCCTAATGTGTGGAGAAACTAAGCTAAAATAGGGTCTCTTTCTAGAGCACTTGAGGAAAACTCCATTCCACATTCAAAGTTGATTCTCTCTTGGAAAATACATCTCCATCATATTACACTCAAAATTAAACACAGTTGAGTCCACTGGTATGGATGTATTCATTGGCTGGAAGGTTTTCGGATCTACTGTTAATGCAGAGATCGAGAGGTTCTCAATTATAGAAAGGTCGGAGTTTCGGCACCGCATGCGTGTAGAGATCGAGTGGGTCACTCATGGTATTGCAAGCCAAGTTTAGCTACTGTAAAGGTTTTGTGAGTGTTTCTAAATTGGTTATAACAAACTAAAGTTTCTATAGTAGATTTGAGGTGGTGACTTACACCCGGAGTGATTTTAGATTTTAAAGACGTTCTTCAAAAGAATTTCAACTTCGTGACCAAATTTCTATGTTGATTATTTATGTATTTTATTCCATTGATTAATTGTTTGTCTAATAATATTTTTTAATAGACCATTAAAATTGAATTATACCTATTCACCTCTCTCTAAGTCTCTCTAAGTGTTGTATTGGATAGAATCACTACTTTTTTAGAAGTAAAGTTGTGTAAACTAATATACTTAAATAGATAATTGTAATTTAATTATCACGTCAATCTGTGAATTATCATGTTTATCTTTTTCTAGACACGAGAAAGTGCAGTTGGTAGGAATAATCACAAAAAATGGTCTAGAGATCACAAAAAGAGGGATGTGACAAAATAAACCTAGTCAACAAATTGTCTCTAGAGATCCTGATTGTTGCACTTCATATATATAAAAATATATATATATATATATATAATACTCACCCTGTATATTTGTTCACAAAAAAGTGCCAGTAAAGTAGATCCCAATGCAAATTACTGCTCAGTTTTGACTGTATGTTTTACCAAATTGATGAGAAAAGGGGAGACATTGTCATGCTTATAAAATAGAATTGCATGCTATACTAGCTACTAGCTTAATGATCAATGAAGAAGGGGACGTAGTACTGCTCAAATTCCATTGTACAGATGCAAAAGCAAAACCATTTAGTCAGAGTTGCACAGAAAAGCTTAACAACACAGCTACATATAATATGATGATGTAAAAAATTATACTTGCGTCTAAAGGACACGCCATTCTTGGTACTCTGACCATCTCTACGAAGAGTGTTTCGTACACATACAAGTTTGCTGTTGATCATCGTCAGAGACTCAGAGGTCTGAATCATAAGAGAAGTCCAGCGTGAATCGTGGGGGTGAAAGTAAAAAAAAAAAAAGGAACCAAGTTCTACAAATAGAAGATAGGGAATCATATCCACCTTGGGACTCTCCCTGCCCTCCCCAAAACCATCACAAAATCCTTCACTCCGGCCCCTTATCTTTCAATCTGATCTCTCACTCTCTTTAATGAAAAACTTGCGTCCAACACGCAACCCCAACGTGCAATTTCTTACATTAATATGCTTCTGCTGCGGTGCCCCATGACTGTCTCTGTGCCCCCCCTCCTGCGCCATTTCCATCACTACTGTCCAATCTTCAAATGCCAATTAAAGCCATAAGTGTTGATTCAATCTGGCCTTGGTCTTTCACTGCCATCAATCCTTGGTCAAAAAGTACTTTAAAGTCCTCAACGTAAATGATGGTTATGAGGAAGCAGCATTAATATAATGAGGTGGCTTGGCTCGCTGGGAATTTAATGTTTCAGACACAACATAATTGCTTTAGTCCTGCAAATTACTTGTATTTAAATGCATGATGAATATGTTGTTCATTAGGTAACAAACGTCAGATGAAGGGTGAAAAAATGGGTTTCATGATTAGTTTCTGAGTCATGGAATAGTATATAGGGTGGGAAATGGAGAAAATTTTTTATTCATTTTCTCCATTTTCTACCCTATATATCCATGTACAATGTTCAATGTCTGAATACTTTTTCATTTCAAAGCTAATCCATACCAAAGTAGAACGAAAGTAGGAATATCAATATGTCATGATAATTTTATAGAAAAATGATTTGTACAAATTCTAAATAGATAAGTGATTTCGGACAGAATAACAATTATTCTACAAGCTAGTTTCAACAGATAATTCATATAAAAGAAACAAGAGAATCGTCCAAAAATATAAAGAAAATGTCTCTGATGTTCAATTAGCGCGGTCAACGTGCAGTCTGACAACTCAGCATTATTTGACTCGGATCCTCTACATCAATAAGCCTAGTACAAATCCTTATAAAAAAAAATGAACTCAATCTTATAAAAAAAATATAGAAATTATTATTTTTTATCAGTAAGATCCACTACTTTTTACAAAATACTTTGTAGAAAACTAATCAAACTGGCTTTACTCAATTTTATATAGGAAAAGATTGTGAGGAAGCAAGAATTTTGGCGGCATAAACCCAAAAAGTGTCCAACAAAGTGACCCAAGCATACGTAATATATTGGACACCCCTACTCAAACACAGTTGATCAAACCGGTAAGAATAAGATTCACTGGGGCCGTGTCAAATTCATGGTCAAATCTATTAAGGCATGCTATCAGATCATTTCAGAACTGCAAAAACCCACTTATCTCAGAGCCCCGTATTTACCACTCTTTGGCATGAGGTAATGCAATAGGCCGGTGCCCCTCACGCATTAGAGGGGAGAGTACTTATGGTTGATGACTCCAAGTTTTTCAAATTGTTCTCCAAAGGGTTTTGTGTTATTCATGAGTCTATGACTTGAAAATGTGAAAAAAGTCCATTAAGAATGGGGCCTGGCTGGCTTTATCTTCACAGCAAGAATTGGAAATTCTTTGATTGCTTCTCTTCTCATGTGGGTCTTTAAAGATTGCCCACTCCAAGACTCAATCTCTTTAATTTTCTCTCTCTCTCTCTCTCTCTCTCTCACACACACACACACTTCTATATAAATGCATGAGCTTTTTCTCACAGTTTCATGCAATCTCAGCTCAATCATGCTCGAGAAGATACGCATGGTTACAATGGGCGGGTAGCTCTTGCTGGAGAAGCAGGGCACGTGCAAGCTTTGGCTCAACTTTCAGAAGTCTAGCTTGGCGAGCTTTGCACGTGCTCCCCTTCTCCAACATGGGTTTCTCAGCCTTTAATTTCTCTCATTCGATCTCCTTGCAGAAGCATACATTCAAGTTATTTGTAAGATCAGGTAATGGCAACTACAGTAATTTGTAATTTTCTGTGTATATGATCACCAACTTAGTTCACCTTTCACCCTCCTTTCTGAACTCCATGAGCTTTTCTTTCCTGTTGGAATGCATAAGGCCTCTGCATCTCTCTAGCTGCTAGTATATAGTAAAATGTGTCAATATGTGCATTTGGATTAGCTTATCTGGTACCTGAACTATTTGTCTCGCTGACCTTTACATGTGGCTTCAGAAAAAGGAATGGGTGAGAGAGAGATTGACATGTGGATGAGGATATAGCAAACCCAGGTCCATGGATGGGCTATATGTATAAGATGGCGAAGACCAACACAGCTCTGAATTTACTGTAGCAAAAGGATCATTTTTCTTTGAATAACGGTACCTTAAAAGAGGACTAGAGTCTAGACTCTAGAGCATAAACATGGACTTTTTGGCAGTTTTTGCCTTCCAAGAACTCATGAATAAGATGTCACTAATATACACTTTGAATGTGTTTGTTTTCTGGGAATTTTGAACACTATAAAGTTGGCATTTACCTACAGAAGGGATTCAAATTTCAGTCAAGCTAATTTTCGACCCTTCAAAGAACTATCCATCAAATCTAAACAAATTGCAGCATTGCTCAGACTTATGAGAAAGAGAAGTTCTTAAAGCGGAGAGTGTGGAAGATGTCAGACTCAACAAAACTACTTATAGAAGGAAATTACAGTAATTACACAAATAAGTACGTACTAACTCTTTATTTCACAGAACCTATTGATTTAAAAGGAACTGTACTGGACCTTGCATTTCATGACTCTCTCTCTGTCTCTGTCTCTGTCTCTCTCTCTCTCTCTCTGCCTGCCTGCTCCAGCTAAATGGGATGGTACACAGCATATGTAAGCTGAAGCAAACACAGACACGTTTAAACCTGTCCCCAAATGGCAGAGTTGAGGTAAGATAGCGTAACGTTGATGAAGCCAGTTTTGGCAGTCAAAAAGGTCTTCCAATTAAGCAATAAGCTGTACTTTCACTATGCCTTAGGAAGTGGGGGACTCAGCTCAGGGTTCTTGTTTTTCTTTTTCCCTTGGATCGTATGTGTCTAGAGAGAGTGAGAGAGAGAGAGAGAGAGGGAATTTTGTTTTTTTGTTAAGGCAATAGGATGTTGGAAATTGAAGTGTCAGTAATGCCAAAAAACATGAAGATCCTTAAAATGCAAGCAATGGTGTGAGAGAGAGAGAGAGAGATGGGGAGGAATATATGGGAAGCTTGGAACACGCAATGCACAAATCTCACGGTTTGTAGAAATTGCCTGTGCATAAAAATTACTTTACAATTGAACCAATTACATCAAACCACGTCACTTTATAGAATTACTTTTATACGATCTCTTTATAATTAAAATATTTCTCGTTTTACTATAGAACCTCTTATAAATAACAGTACCAAGTACTTGAAAGGTTATAAGGACATTAAACCAAGTACAGTGCATTAAATCAAAGGCTCTGATTATTATTATTATCATATATGTCGCTTTTGCGTCTTATAGGGCAATGAAGTTTCCTGAATGGATTGCAGTTTCCTAATTTGGGGGGAGATCATCAAACAGGGAGCCTCCCTCCATTGTCAGCTTGTTATTGTATTTGCATTCATGAGAGTATTGATGAAATCCAGTTAATTTTACCCAAATTCTAACCATTTATCCACCAACAAAATTTTAAACACAACCACTGCAATATGCATCCTACAATATGCCAATAATTAAGGAGTGCTGCTCTGCCCTTTTAATTAGCTTAGTCTCAATCTATATATGTATTGCTGCCTATAGGGACAAAAGAGAAAAAGATGTCTCATTTATTGAGTTGGTATATTAAAATTACAGTCATTAGCTCTGTTCACAAGCATCAAACAAAGGCAAGCCTGAGTAACAGAGGTGGGAAAATTGGGCAAGGTCAAAGGCACCAGGAATGGGAATGAAATCCTCGGCATCGATCGGCAGTGCGGGGGACGGGGACATACCTCTCAAAATTTTGGATTAACAGACCTCAAGTCCGACCATGTTAGTTTTTTTTTTATTTTTATTTTTTATTTTTATTTTTTATCTCTCTTTGAAGCAAGCATATTATAGATATATTAAACAGTTACAGGGTACGATAGTCAACAAGGTGGGAGGCCCCAACATTCAACCCAAACCAGTCCGACCATGTTAGTTGTTTCCACCAACATAATTTGGAGGTGTGGGGGCAGGCATATCGATCAAAAGGTCCATAACCATGGAAAGGGAATCATTGATAGATATAATTAACTGTTTGGCTTTTGAAATCCATCATACATGCATATGCAAAAGTAAATTGATCATTGTTTTAAGTAAAGGGCTTTTTTTTCTTTTTCGTTTTATGGACTGCATGTGCACCATGCGCTTCTCTAATTAATTACAGCTCACTACAAGAATTAAAATGCTTATTTGTGGCTAATTATTTACTACGAAAATTACAATTTCCTACCAAAATAAATCCATTCTCGTCACAAATAGTCATTCATTTCATTGCAAATAACTTTCCTTTATAACCCGTCCACTCTATATAATTTATAAATTATTCACTCACTACAACAATCATGATTTATTTATAAACGGGAGGAACCATTTCTTGCATGTTTGCCATTCACCTATAGAGAGAGGAGAGACATTTTCTGAGAAAGGAGAAAACGGCAGAGGAAATCCATCCATTATTCATTTTGATAGTATGAAACTCCATCACCAAACCGTATGGGCACTTCAGTTTTATAAAAAACCAAACAATGATATAAATTATATAACACCATGAGCAAACTTACTTATCTACAGGAAAATATCTAGGCTGAAGAAATATCAATGTAATTAACCGGCCAATACATAAGATTTCAAATCATAAAGTCCTAAAAGAACAAAAATAGTTATTTACCCCGTCCGCTATATTCTATACCGGCCTAAAAGAGTACTATACTAAGTTGAAAAGTGCTGCAGCTACAAATAGATTCTACAAAAGTAAATCTACAAACTGACATGACTTCATATGATACGTTAAATCTAGTAGTAGTTTTACAATCTAACGTACCATATCAATTCACATCAGTTTGTGAGTTTACTTTTATAGAATCTCTTTGTAGTTAAAACATTTCACTAAGAAGTTAAGCCTTGCAACGAAGCTTAGGTAAGATGTCATTGATGAGCCAGTATGCCATAAACTGGTATGCTCTCTGAGTCATATGAACTCCATCCCAGCTTATAAGTTCATTTGGATTAACACAAACAGGTACACCAGGAGCTCCACACATTCTTGCGATGCTAAAGTCATAATCACCACCAACACCACAACAAGATTTCTGTATAGATACAACATCAAATCCTGTCCATTGAAAACCAAATTAATTCCAGTTACTAATTATAATGTTCTTAATTTGATGGAAATAATTAGAGACTCACCAAGAAGTGGAGCATGTTGGTAAACTGATTGAAAAGCGTTGTAATAATCACCATATATTATAACAACATTAGGGTGTTCTTTTCTCAGAACTTTAATGGCTTGTTGCAGGTGATGATTGTGATGCATTGAAAGATTATTCAACCTCTTTAGGCAATGAAACTCATCATAAGCAGCTACGTTGCTGGTTTGGAATGTTGTAAGATAGATCGGTAAACAGCCTATTGGAAAGTTGCCTGGAACAACAACTTGGGAAGCACCATAGCCAATGACCCTCTGCTTCCATTAATGTAATTGAATCAAGAATTAATTGCAAGTAATTTCGTGAGTAAAAGTAAGAAAACTTACTGTAACAGCATCCTTTATTGCTTGAACAACTTCTGGAACCATGTCTATGACCTCCTTAATAGATTTGCCTTGAAATAATGCATAGTTATAATCATTCCATCCTATTTCTCCCACCATGAATAGGGCATTTTTAAGCTTCTTGATACAGTCTATCAAACATTAAAGAGAAAATAGATCAGGTACAGATCATAATTAACGAATGTCATAATTATTAAATAGATTTGCATGCAGCATGCTTTATTAATGGGACGAGAGGCTAACCATAATCATCGAAACAAATCCCATTGAAATGGCTAAACATCCAATCTAGTTGTACACTTAAAGAGCTGTTGGTGATTGGAGATGAAATATTCTTCTCTGCAAGAACATATGTAGGCAAGGCAGTGGAACCAGCTACAGCAAAGTTCTCTCCATAACCACGAATGAACATCACATCCTTATTCAAGTAGGCATGAAGAAATGGAATTCCGGCTGCCAGAGCTGTGCATGCAATCAAGTCATATATATATATATATATAATGCAGAGACACATTCTATATATATACACAAATCACAAATAATGAAGCACAAGGAACAGATATTTAAAAAACGAATGGTGCTTAATTAGCCTAACAAAAAGAACGAGAAAGTTCCAAATTAGTAAAACAACTTGTTTGTAGCATAATAAAAAGAGCAATCTGCAAGCTGGAAGAAGAATCTCTCTCTAAAAGAAAAAACTACAATTTCTGAACCTGCATATAGTTTTATAAGAAACATTTTAACTACAAAGATATCATATAAAGTAAATCTATAAACTAATGTGGCTCGATCACGTGACACATTAGATTGTAAACTTACTTTTATTATAAAGTAAATTTAACGTATCATGTCAAACTACGTCAATTTATAAGCTTATTTTTAATAGATTTTTTTTTTTTTTTTTATCTCTTTAGCTAAAAGGAACGGAAAAAAAGTTTGAAGATAGTAATAAACTCTTAAAAATCATGTCATCGTCGGTAGTCGTCCTACTTTAACAGACAGAAAGTGACGATGGATAGAATCTAAAGACGACAGAACTACAGCCTTATCAGTTGCTGCTCACGTTGTTGCTTCTTTTGCTGCTACTAAAACGACAGCCTTATTATCAAGCACCTATTATACTCAACGATCGAAGTATTTAATTTCTTTGTTCTTTCTGGAAACTAACAAGAACTAAATAAAAGAAAGAAAACATGATTATAAACATATATGGACAAGTAATTCTGATTCTCACCAATGTAATCTATCATTAGCAACCCGTTGGAGCACCTGCCGGTGGCATTCTTGAAGAAGGTTTCCCCGTAGGGGAGCCGAGAAAATGGAAAAGCCGGATTCTCACGAATCAGATTTCCGGTGTCGGAAAACGAGTCCCCGAGTTGGTATATTGCGTCAAACATGCAAGTTTTGAGAGGGTGTGCATGACTGCAATGCAGCAGAAGAAAGAGAGGAGTACTGAGAGCGAGAATAATTAGCAGAGAAGAGAAAACTGGTTTGGCGGTAGCCATGGATCGATGATGGCTCAAGAAAGAAGCAGCAGTAGTACTTTGGGTCGGTCTGTGAATGCATGTGTAGTTCATAAAGGAAAATACATTAGCCATTAAAAAGTTTACATAAAAAGTAAATTAAATTGATGTGATTTAAGGTCAGATTATAAAATTATTTTTATTATAAAATAAATTTAATAAATTTTATAAAATTATATTAATTTATAAATTTATTTTATATAATCTCTATATAATAATTCTCAAATATAAATTGACGAGGTTTTGTCCAATTCCTAGTCTGTTATGGTTTTAGTTGAACTAGCTTTAGTTAAATGGGGATTTTTTAAATGCGTTGCTAATGATTACTTGTCAACCACCAGGAAACATGCTTTTCAACTTTTTTTTTTTGGTTGGTGATAATCTTTATAATTACCGTGATTAGCAATTTATAAGGTCCCATGCATATTGACTGTACGGTGGAGATGGAAAGACTTCCAAGAAAGAGAAATGATTTTGTAAAAGAATATTCATATTGTTTGGTGTGGAATATTAAATTAGTAGAATTTCTTTTATTATAAAGTAGACATATATAATGTATCATATAAATTAAGTCAACTTATTAATTTATTTTTATAAAATTTATTTGTGAATGCAGTACATCTCTTTGAGAAAAAATAAATAAATGGCCTTGAAGAATTTGCAGCGTGCTAAGTTTGCACACTCTAAAACTGGATCTAATATTACTCTTTTTTTGTTTTATTTGCAAATAATGTTAAATACAGTCTTAAAATGTAAAAGCTCTGCGCACTCATTTTGAAAAAAAGTTGAGTCCACTGTTAAAAAAGAAAAATTTTATCCATCATTCTTATACCACACATCTATTTTGATTTTTTATATTTAACCCATTAAAAAATATTTTTTTATGAGTCTTAAATTTATCCATTTTTTTCAAAATAGATGCACAGAATTTACACTTATCATTTATATCTCAAAATGTATCTCCGCCTTAAAAGGTATTCAGGAGGTTCTTCATGAAATATCAAGAGATAAGGAAAACTCTAATAGAGAAACAAATCTTTACGGAGAATATAGAATAGGTCTATACTATCCTGTTAAAAAGAAAAAAGAAAAAAAAAAGATTATTCTTCAGTCTTTAAAATCTTTTGAAAATGATTATTTAAAGTATTCAATTATTATTATTTTTTTTTTATCAATTAATTTTAATTTTCATCTAAAAATTCTTGACGAATTTTATATTGAAGTTCAATCTAATCTTTGGAAATTATTTTTTGAAGTGTATCGATTATGGTATATTGTTCAGCTTCTTAGTGAAAATAATTTCCGTCGCACGGGCAATTTCCTAACTTAAGGTTATGTTTGGGAAGAGAGATGTTTCTCATCTCTATCTCATCTCATCATTACATCTTTTTCAAATTCTCATATAAAATATAATAAACAATTCAACTTTTTCAAATTTTAATTTAACTTTTTCGAATCCCAAAACAATAATAATATTAAAAAATAATATTTTAAACTTTCATCTTAACACTATTCACAAAATTTTCAAAAATTCTCATCTCAACATCCAAACCTAACCTTAACTCTTTTAGTTTGAACTGGATCTTCATGTACCAACAAGACTATTCACTCACTCAAGAGTTCCCATTGAAGTTAACGTCGACAAAGTATCAGAAGTATCTAAGAAGGAAGTGCCAATTTCAGAAAAAGAAATAAGAATACAACGGATCCCTGCAATTTTACCATGACACGAGGGGGTCAGAGCGCCAAAACAACAAAGCCGGATTCACCCACCAACCAATTCAATGTTGGCATATTTCAAAAATTCTCATTCAAGGAACAAAATTTGTTAAAACCGCATCGTGTTTAAGAAAAAAGGAGCAGCATAACAAGTGCGAGTAAACAAAATGAGGAAAGGTACAAATTGGAAACAAGGAAAATGAAGTTCTTAATGTAATGACTAAGCCAATTTAGACATTCTTTCAATCTTCCTCCTCCCCTTCATTCTCCGCAATGTTGAAGTACCTAAGTTCATAAACATTTCTTTCTTTGTTGGAAGCTATCACGCGAAGCCAATCCCGCACATTGTGTTTCTTCAGGTACTTCTTCGTTAGGTACTTCAGATACCTGAACCACAAATGCAAATATAACAGGTGTTAAACTGTGAAGAAACCCATGATTCAACTGTAATCTCAACAGCAGCAGAAGAGCTAAATCAATTGAATTCATAGAGGATTATGCAAGACAGCACATAAAAGTCTGATAAATTCAAATAATCAAGTAAATTGACAAATAACCGTTTATACAATGATCACAGTTTTTGCACATATCCATGATGCATGATTGCATACGCTAAAGCTATGACTAGGGAAACATCTGGTTTTTCTCTATGTTAAAGAGCTACCATTATATTGGGTACCAGCTTAGCTTTTTCTATACGCCGTTAAGACCGAGCAGTTGTATTTTCCAAGCCAGAAAAAAGCAGAGTCAAGGAAAAATTATCACAAGAGTGTGATCTCAGACTATCCTCTCCTCTACAGAACAGTTAATGATGACGTATCCCCCCCCCGGCCCCCCGGGCGGCATCACATAGAGGCTCCATTCTGGACCCCAAAAAAAAATC
The DNA here is from genome assembly GCA_003123785.1 of Pterocarya stenoptera. Lineage (NCBI taxonomy): Eukaryota > Viridiplantae > Streptophyta > Magnoliopsida > Fagales > Juglandaceae > Pterocarya > Pterocarya stenoptera. The sequence continues at coordinate 578,772 of QEOT01000916.1, read as the reverse complement.
ATATGGAAACAAAATGAAAATTTTGTTCCAGGGAAAATTCCACAAAAATGCCGAGGAAATCTTCGTTGCAAAGGAGAGGATTTAAGTTTGGCTCATTCAAACTTGGTCCAAAAATACATCTAGCATAAGCCCTGTGCTAATTAGGCACATACCACAAAAGCTCATGTGTCAAAATATAATACTTGTGAAGACGTGAGGGAGCTCATTAGGCTAAGCTAAAGGTCTAAAGTTACCCAAAAACACACTACACATCACCACATAAAAGGTCACAACTTTTCTTTATATGAAATTAAAAATATCATTGTAAAAACAGAAGACGTAGCCCAAGTACACAAGACTTTTTGCTGACAAGAAATTCAGGAGACCGCGCAATCGCAACCCATATACACAAGACTTGTACAAGTGTAACCCCAAGGGGTTGGCCCAAGTGGTGAAGGCCTTGGTCTTAAGGTATCACTCCCTTCCAGGTCCAAAGTTCAACACCTAATGGATGCAAACATTCTTTTGGGGCCACACCCCTTGATGAAAAGCCAACGATTTAACCAATTCCGTGTAGGGAAACTTCCGAGAGTGCGGTGCACGGGACCGGAGTTTACTCTGCAGGAATGGGTCCAAAGGGTTCTGTCTTGAAGAGGTTCCTCAACATAAAAAAAAAAAAAAAGACTTGTACAAGAGAAACGCCTAATTAGAAATAGAAACAAAGAATCATGAGAACTCAGTCCACACTTAAAAGCTCACATCTAAGCCAAACTTGCAACACAATTATATAAATAGCAATCTCAATTAGACAGAAAAAATCAACTAAAAAACTATCAATAGATGAATCAAATAAGGGGACAAATTTCAGATATCACCACAGCATTAGCTTCATACACGATCAAGAAAATCAGAAGTGAATTTACAACAATGCATAGATTACACAAGTTAAAAGAGCAAAATTACCTCTTCGAAAAGTTACCATCAGAGGTTACCGTTATCTTGCTCTTCTCACGAGTGACGGTCACAGTGTCACCAAGTGCACCAGCCTTGCCTCCAACCTTGATCCTCTCTTGGAGAAACTTCTCCAGGGATGCAATATCCATGATTTTATCCTCCACTGGCTTTGAACAGTCAATGGTAAATGTCACCCCCTTCTTCTTCCCCTTGGGACCTGGTGCAGTACCTCGACTCATCTTTGATTATCTTCTACAATCCACACAAAGAAAGTAAAAACACGGCTATCAGATTTCAGGTATAAGTTACTGAAAAATAAAGCAGCATACAGACTCCATTAATCCTCGGCCTACGGTTTGCTCCCCAAACCCATGCAAAAGAATAAGAGGCGCAAATATAGCACCTACATTTGTTTTTATAAGTACATATAGCACCTACATGGGCGTGAAGTAGGGAAAATCAAACGCATCAACGAGAAAAGATCCATCTACACAACCATCTACCGAGAAAACATACATATATATACAAAACAAAAGCATAATCACGTGTTTCCTTGTTTGTTTGCTGAAACAATACATGAGCATAAGATCCTAGGTTACTTTTCTTCACTTCATTTCCTGCAAACAAAGCAAATGATTCCAAACTCCAATTTCCTGCACTATCCTCTTGTTGTCTCAAAAGGCAAACACACACACAAACACAAATACAGAGAGAGAGAGAGAGAGAGAGAGAGAGAGAGAGAGAGAGAGAGAGAGAGAGAGGCAGACCTGGTTACAAGGTAGGAGCGGCGGCGCAAGAGAAAAAAGGAATGCAGTATGAGAGGGTAGACGGTGGCTAGGGTTTTGGTTTTTAAAAGTGAGTCCGGTTCACGTTGGGCCGTAAGTTTGGTCTACGAGCTCCAATTCCTTGAGTAACTCTGGTGGGGATACTGACTACTGGGGTTGTAAACTTGTAACGGATCCACGGATTGGTTGGTTGGTTTTTTTTTTTTTTTTTAAATGAATATGATTTTAAAAAGAATAATACTAAATACAATTATGAATTGTATAAACATCGTAAAATTTTTTAAAAAAGAGTAAAATTTATATTAAAAAATTAATTTTTTTTCCTGTAGATCTTATTTTTATTCATTTTATTTTAAAAACAAATGTGCGGTGCTTACACATATTATGATTCAAATATCATTTCTACTCCTTTCAATAAACTAAAAAAGGGAAAAAAATGTAGAAAGCTCCAACAAAAAATCGGCCATAAACTTATAATCAATATCATATACAATAGAAAAATGATATTTACAGTCATAGAATCCGTGCGCAAGCGTCATTCACTCCTTTTGAAAAAATTAAGTAAATATGAGATCTATATTAAAAAATTAATTTTTTAATCATGAACTTCACTCTTTTTAATGAGTGCACGATACTTGTATAACATAACTTTATGTAGCATTACTCTTTATGTTATAGCTAAAAGTCACTACTGATAAAGTTGAATTGCAATCAAGCATTTTGTAGAGATTTTCACTCCCTGGTTCTCTCAAGTATTGAGAATGGATGAAAGAGCTCTTACTTTCTTCCAATATAAGAGAGAATATTAGACTCTCTCTTCAAAGCGAGAAAAACTTATAAATTATTATTGAAAAAGAGTAATTCTATAGATCAGTCACTGTAGACATCCCACACCTCATACAAAACAATCCATCATTTCACTCTCTCTCCTCAACTCTCCTCAATCTCATCGGATCCCTCTCTCATCAAGCTATCTCTCTCCTCAAACTTTCTCTCATCTCATCAGACCCCTCACTCTCTCTCTTCAAATTCTTTTTAATTTTTTTCTTTTATCCTCATCAGACCCCCCCTCTTTCATCATTTCACTCTCTCTTATCTCATCAGACCCCCTCTCTCTCATCAAGTTCTCTCTCCTCAAACTCTCTCTTATCTCATCGGACCCTCTCTCTCATTTTTGTCAAGTTCTCTATCATTTTTGTTAATAAGAAGAAGAGATAGAGAGGAAAAAAAAAAGTCTACATAAGGTGTGGGGTGTAAGAAAGGAATAGTGACTGATGAGAAGAATATTTCTTACCCATGAGTTTTACTTTCCACCACCTGGGTGGCCCGTGAGCCCTACTCGCCGATCAATGAAGTGTGTCGATAGTGGAGAAAAGTTGCTTTGTTGGCCTCTAGGTCAACAGTAATTAAGGCACATGGTAGTTGTTGGTTGGCAGAAGGTAGATGGTAGAAGACTTTTTCTTCTAAAACCAAGAAAGGAAAATGCATGGAAAAATGTATTGAAAACTTGTAAAAATGCCAAACACAACAAGACCTATCAGACAAACATACAGAATAGAAAAAGGCATGAATAGTTTGTGGTGGCGCATTTCCCTCACCTTTCTTGACGAAGGCATGCGAGGGCGAACATGCAGGTGGTTTAGTGATGTCGATAGTTAGCATAGTCAATAGAGCTGATGGAGCCTAGAGGTGACTCCATTGGTAGACTGTGTACTTGAGAACAATGGATAAGAAACTATATATCTTACCTTCAAAACTCAATCTAAATTGGACAAACACACATAAAATGTCACAAAGAAAATAAGTAAGGATGGTTATGATGGAATAGACAGAGATTAAAAAGGAATAAAAGATGTTGGTCCATCTCCAAATACAAATATATTGAAACTCTCATCATGTTAAATTATGTTTTGTCGTTAAAAATTTACGAATATATTAAAACTCTCATCGTGTTAAATTATGTTTTGTCGTTAAAAATTGGTAATTTTATAAAGAGCCCTGCTAGGTACAACCGGCCAAGTGGAATCGTTGTGCAACCGGCTGACACAATCTCATTTTTCTTGATTCATACATCTGCAATCTCCTTCACCTCGATCAATTTTTACATTTAAAAACAAAAAATTAAAAAAGCAGTTAGTTGGCATTGTCCATTCATTTGCAATCTGCAATCTCCATTCATCTCAAGCAGAGAAAGCAACTTCCTTATCAACCTAGGAAGTAAAGGCCCAACGTCAGTGAGCACGACTCGCCTAGCACTGAGAAGGGCCGTCATACGATTATGGTAAACTTCCAGAAACCGATCTTTGAATGCAATTAGATTCTGAAGCTTCTTTCAAAAGTAGAGGTACTTGGGCAACTGACTGATGAAATTGTTTGTAGAAACATCAAAATCCTCCAAGTCGGAATATTTGCCTAGGTTATCGGGTAGCTTACCAGAAAATGAGTTGTTGAAGAATCTTAACTGTTGCAGATTTGCATTCGAAGATAAAACTCTTGGAACTTCGTCTTCAAAAAGGGGAGAATGAGTGAAACCGAGAGGAAAAATGAGAGGAAGAAGAGGATAGCAAAAAATTGATAGAGAGAGAGAGAGGAACGAAATGAAGAGAGGTAAAAAAATAAAAAAAAAATTTATCACCTAATTAGGTGGAGGGTCTCATCTGGTTGCAAGTAGAATTTTTCTTTTATAAATCAATACCACTCCAGCAAGCCGTCGCTTGTTAAGTATTAGGTGGTAATTTGGAGTTCGAATGAAAGTGATACTTCGGCTTCCTATTATACACATTAAATCTAAGACACGTGGTGCTGCTGATCAAAAGCCCTTTTCCAACTTGATTTCCTTTTATCACCTTGGCTTCCTTAGAGAATAGTCGTAGCAAAATCCAAATTTTAGTTAATATGACATGAATTTGTCTTTATCTATTTTATTCATATCTAATTCTCACATTGGATTATCTATTTATTTATTATATAATAATAAAATAATTATTTTATTTTATTTATTTTATTTATTATATTTTACTAATCTACCAATTATATATTAATTACTAATCATATTTTAATTAAATTATTGATTAAAAAATTAGATTTTTAATCGTTATTTAATGCTAATAATCACAAACATCTAATTAAACTCATTTAAAATTTAATACAAATGTCTTAATTACAAATCAAATTTCTATAAAGGGACTTTTTCATTTGTGATAGGAAATATTGAGATAAGAGGGAGAGTGTTCCAAAATAATAATAATAAAAATTATTTAGTTCATCTACAGTGCATATCAAACATGACTTTTGTTTTAGATATGCTGTGGCAAAAACTAACTGTTCAAAAACTTTGGGATTGTATTTTGTCCTAGCAGCTCCCAACAGGCATTTTTTTTATACCTTTGCCTAATCCAATTGAGATTGTCATTGTTTTATCTATATGAAAATACAAAATCACATGTTTTGGAGATTATCTTTGTCATTCAAGAAAAATTCACATTGGATTATGCATCTTTGAGCCAAAATAATAATAAAATATTATTTTTTTATTATTATTAATTTTTTTTTCCTAAAATTTATTTTTTTATATATTTTGAATATTTGTAGAGTAAACAGTGCATCTGCAAAAATGTATTGGCACTATTCATAGTTATGAAAATATTTACATATACATAATTCAATATAATCAATTTAATGGTCTAGTTATACAAATATGTATTTACATTTGTATATAAATAAACCAATGCCTTACTCTGTGGATTTCTAACACACACTTCACTTTCCTATTAATACTCGGGGACATTTGGACACAGAGAAAAGATACAAAATTCTCAAAACTTCAATAAGCCAAACACAATTTATTAACAAAAACAATGCATCACACAAGCATCATGACTAAGCTAGTGATCTGGACAATGATCTGGCAAAAGCTTCAAAAACATTGTGAATTGTTGATTCCATGACAGCTAGTGTAACTGAATTATTCCTTATTCTATTTTATGCCTTTTCTCTTTCTATCGCATACAAGTTGTACCAAGGTCTATATAAGAGGCCTCGCACAGTGTAAATCATCAAGGATGAAATACAATACAATTCCATTATTTCTTTGTTGCTTACCATTCTGTTATGATATCAAAGCTGTTGTAGCAGTCTCTTGATCCATTTCTCTCACAATGGCCGCATCTCCCTCCCTTGCATCTTTTTCTCCTTCATTCTCTCATGTAGTAACTATTAAGCTAAACCAAGACAATTATCTTCTATGGCGAGTACAAATCTTAGCTTACCTCAGAGGCAACGATGTGTTCTCATATGTTGATGGCACTATAGTAGCACTTCTTGCCACCCTTTTGTCTCCCAATTCAACCCACAAACCAAACCCAGCATACCTTTCATGGCATCGCACAGACCAACTAATCCTTAGCATTATGTTTTCATCCCTTTTAGAGTCTGTTATAAGGCATGTAGCGCCTGCAATCACCTCCCGAGATCTATGGGAATCCCTCAACTCTATGTTCAGCTCCCATTCCCAGGCAAAAGGATTTCGGATTAGATTTCAGCTCACAAACCTCTCTCGTGGTGACCAATCTATTTCTGAATACTTCAGTAAGTTCAGTTGCTATCTAATACTTTATCAACCACTGGTGTTTCTCTATTCGATAAAGAGTTTGTCACATACCTATTAAATGGACTTGGCCCTTCCTATGAAAACTTCATATCCTCTGTTACCACTCGCTCTGACCCCATCGATTCAAATGAGCTCTTTCATCTCTTACTCATCCAGGAAAGCCGCATGTGTCATAAATTTCGAAATACTTCATCCCAAAATTCATTTGAACCCTCTGCAAACTTGACCTCTGGACCTTCCGTGACTAAAGGGACAGACCACCTTATCGTGGTAATCGTTTTAATAGAGGAAAATCAAGATTTTCTCCAAACCGTGCTCGTTTCCCATCATCTTCCTTCTCAAACCCACAACCCAAACCGACCCACATGCCAAGTTTGTAGCAAACCTGGACACACAGCACTCCAATGCCATCATCGTTTTGATCATGCATACCAGTATGAGCCCCCACGCTCTTTCTCGGCCAGCTACATCACTTTTTCCGCCATCCCTGACCCTTCTTGGTACCCTGATTCTGTCGCCACACACCACATAACACATAACTTCTCCCATCTCAATATTTCATCAGAACCATATGGAGGAAGTGAGTAGATTTGCGTGGGAAACAGAACTGGGCTACCCATTAGTAATATTGGTAAATCTTCCATTCAAACTCATTCCTCTTCTTTTACTCTCTCTAATCTCATTCACGTCCCAGAAATTTTAAAAAAAAAACCTTGTTTCTATATTTCAATTTTGCACTGACAATTCATGCTTCTTTGAATTCTAATCCAATTATTTCTTGGTTAAGGACCAATTGACAAGGACGCTCCTCATCAGCGGACCTCTTCGTGACGGTCTCTACCAATTTCCACCACCAAATTCCTTCATTCCATTTGCTAACATTGGTGAACGGGTTCCTTTCGGTCAATGGCACAAGCTTTTGGGCCATGCTGCTCTCCCTCTAGTGTCTCACATCATCCACACCAACCGTTTGCCTTTTATCCAAAGAGACTCAAATTTATGTTGTTTCGACTGCCCCATAGCTAAGGCTTACCAATTACCTTTTTTACCTGAGCAATATTCAGACTTCAAAGCCCCTTGAACTTTTATGAGCCAATGTATGGGGTCCAACCCCTTTAATTTCAAGAAATGATTTCCATTATTACTTGTCCATTGTTGATCATTTTACTCGTTTTACTTGGCTATTTCCCATTAAATTTAAATCGGATGTATTGAAAGAATTTACATCTTTTATTAAATTTGTTGAATGTTTCTTCAACGCAAAAATTATTATAACCAAACAGATGCCGGAGGAGAATTTCATCCCTTAACAACATTTTGCAAAACACTTGGCATTTCTCATCGTTTTTCTTGCCCTCACACTCACCAACAAAACGGACTTGACACAAATATCGCCACATAGTGGAAACTGGACTTACTCTAATCTCTCAAGCATCACTTCCTCTCTCCTTTTAGGATGATGCTTTTCAAACTGCAACATACTTAATTAATTTGCTTCCCACTCCAGTTCTCCAAAATAAATCCCCATACTACATGGTGTATCATAAGCCTCCTGATTACACTTTTCTTAAAATTTTTAGTTGCTTATGCTGGCCCAACTTGAGACCCTATAATCAACACAAACTCCATTTTCATTCCACCCCATGTTTATTTATCGGTTACAACCCTTCACACAAGGGGTATAAATGCCTCGATCTCAACAACAAACGCCTTTACATCTCTAGAGACGTCACATTTGCTGAAAATAACTTTCATTATGCTAAAACTGTTTCTCCTACATCCCAGCCCAACTCAGCCACCATTACACTTCCTATCTTAACTCCATATGTTTTAGGCTTAGGACCCTCTTCGTCTATTTTAGGACCATGACCATCTCCACCTTGTGGCCCACCTTCACCCAGTTCTCATAGCCCAGTCAATACAATTACTTCTCCTAGCCTACCCAATATTCATTCAGCCCTTCCTCACTCTAACTCATTCAAGACGTCGTCTTCTTCCTCTCATCTTGATTCCTTTGTTCCACCTCAAATCCCCTTAATTCCTCCTCGCTCGCAAATAATAACAAGATCCCACACAAATTCTTTCACCCCTCGCCTATTTACAGATGGCACAGTTCTGTGTCCCTCTCGTCGCTGCCTCACTTCCACCATGATGATTCTTAATGAACCCTCCTCCTTCATGGTTGCTTCAAAATTTCAAGAATGGCAGTAGGCCATGACTCAGGAGTTTGATGCCTTGGTTAAGACTAATACGTGGACTCTAGTTCCACCATTTTTTGCTCTAAATCTTGTAGGTTGCTGGTGGGTCTTCAGGACCAAACTACGTACCGACGGATCCATTGAGAGGAGAAAGGCACGGCTTGTTGCAAAGGGGTTTCACCAACAACCCGGCATCGATTATACGGAGACATTTAGTCCCGTTGTCAAGCCATCAACTATTCAGCTAGTCCTCTCCATAGCCATTTCTCACCGCTGGACACTGAGGCAAATCAACATTCAGAACACTTTTTTACACAGTGAACTCGCTGAAACCGTCTTCATGCAACAACCACAAGGATTTGTTAATCCCACCAGACCTGACCACGTATGCAAGCTCAACAAAGCCATATATGGCATCAAGCAGTCACCCCATGCCTGGTTTGCATAGCTAAGCTTGTGGCTCCTCAGTTATGGATTCACAGCTTCTCAGGGTGACCCCTAACTCTTCATCTACCATCAAAATGGTCTCTACACCTTTATTCTCATCTAAGTAGACGATATGGTAATCACATCATCTTCCTCTTATGTTGTTGATACATTGCTCAATCCTCTGGCAGAAACCTTTCCCATTAGTGATTTAGGAACTTTGTCCTACTTTTTTGGCTTGCAACTTAACTACTTACTTGATGGAATTCTCATGTTTAAAAAAAAAAAAATACATTACTAACATTTTAAAGAAAACAAATATGTTGGAAGCAAATTCCATTTCCTCGCCAATGTCAGCTTCCTCAAAACTGTCAAAGTTTGATTCCTCTTCCTTTGAAAATGTCACACTTTTTAGAAGTGTAGTGTGCAGCTTACAGTACCTATCACTAACCAGACCCAACATATCATTCTCTGTGAACAAGATCGGCCAATTCATGCATGAACCCAAGCTTAGCCACTGAATTGCAGTTAAATGTATCCTATGATACCAAAAACAATCCATTAACCATGGCCTATTTTTCCTATATAAATCCAACTTCTCTCTTCATACATACTCGGATGCAGATTGAGCTGGGTGCCCATATGAAAAAAGTTCCACTCGGGGTTTTTGCATCTTTTAGGTCATCATCTCATTTCCTAGAGCTCACATAAACAACACACAGTAGCCAGGTCAAGCACTGAGACAGAATATAAATTATTGGCTAATACCACAACTGAGTTAATATGGTTGCAAACTTTAATTAAGGAACTTGGATTTTTTCCTTGGATTTTCATTATCTCATCCTCCTGTCTTATGGCATGATAATCTCGGTGCAACATAGCTCACGGCTAATCCAATATACCATTCTCACACTAAACATATGGATGTTGATTTTCATTTTGTAAGGGATCAGGTTGCTGCTCAAACTCTTCAAGTTTCTTTCTGTAGTAGTAAGGACCAATTGGCTGATATCTTCACAAAGCCTTTAGTGGTTGACAGGTTCAACGTGTTAAGAGCGAGTCTCACTATGCGTGATATCCCAGTGAACTCAAGGGGGCATATTAACACAAGCAATGCATCACAGCTAGTGATCTGGACAATGATCTGGTAGAACCTTTAAGAACATTGTGAATTATTGATTCCATGACAGCTGGTATAACTGAATTATTCCTTATTCTCTTTTCTGCTTATTCTCTTTCTATCGCATACAAGTTATACCAAGGTCTATATAAGAGGCCTCACACACAGTAAATCATCAAGGAGGAATCAAGGATGAAATACGATAGAATTCCATTATTTCTCTGCTGCTTGCCATTCTGTTACAATTCGTAACAACGAATTTACTACAAAAAATGCTGGATAATAATGGGTGGTCAAGGTACGTACAAGATAGTACAAAAACAATTTTGGGAAAAGTGATGACAAATTGCCTTCGAATCTGATTACTAGCGAGCTACCATAATTGCATATTAAAATAATGTGATTCCAAACAACCCCAATACAACTGCTGAAAAAGGATGTAATGGGAAAGGGACAAAAACATATTTGTGGCCTCGTTACAAGTAATTTTATTATCCTCCATTGGTATAAATTCCTAGCAAATTTTGCTCAACGCAGGTTATATCAAAAGTTCACTCAATCCTTGTGTGTTGAGTATGCATCAACTGGAAAGAACTTTGTGTATCGCTCCGCCTTCGCTTCAGTCTTGTGGTCATACCACTCGACCACTGCAGCACCAGCTAATGCAGCTAGTGTGAGAGCCTGTGCATGTAACCTGAAATTGAAGGTAAAGGAGAGAATAGGAACATGTTATGTTAGCACACTGAGACCCGAGGATGGAGAGAAGGCTTAAAGATTTTGAAGATTTTTAGTACATAAGAATTAACCTTCATTATTGTCACGGACTGAAATTTTAAAGATTTTCGTTTTTCACTATCAAAAAAGTTCCTCATTTTTCTGATAAGAGAATTTTGAGTCAAAAGCTTCCATTCTTTTGCAAAATAGTTTGCACTCAAAACACTTTGGAAAACTCTTGCTGTGGAAGGGTTTCCTATGAAATTTACATATTCTTCAGCCCTAATTGTCACTAATTTGCTTTGATTTACTTCTGCAAAAAAAAAAAAAAAAATCACAGTTTGATCCAATTCCTCCTGCCAAACACATTAAAATAACAAGAATAAACTAATCCTTGACCTTCGAGCTATGGCAATTGGCAGAAGCAAAGACAGTAATAGGAGCTAAAAAATGAGGAAGACCTCCAAGGTTATTATTTAAGGCATGACAGAAGGTACAACGCCATACAACCCTATGGAATGGCCTCAATTGTATTGAATCTACAACAGGATTTGTCTGCTTAAAGTAGGCTTTTCTCAATTGGATAAAAACAGGAAGCTCATTTGAAACTAAAGTTCACCTCAGCTTTCCTACGCAAAGTTTGGGTCCATAAAATGCCAAAAGGTGTGTATAATTGTAAAACTTAAGAAAAAACCTATTCATCATCCATTTTCTCATCATCCTCTCATCATCTCATGATGTGTCATTAGATGATAGGTTCACAAATGAATATAATAAATAGTCTCCAATCATCTCATGCTACATCATGAAATGATGAGAGAATAATGAAAATTGGAATGATGAGTAGCATTACTCTAAACTTAAATATCACTGGTTTCTCATTACTATTGCTAAGAAGCCAAGGGAAAGAGAGAGAAGATATAGATTTAAAAGCCTTAGTTCTCCTCTTGCTTTTGCTAAAATTAAATTATAATAGCAACACAATCATATATTCTAATATTCTATTATAAGGATTTGCCTATTTCGGTTTCATTCTTCCCAACCCCTCCCCCCCAAAAAATAGATAATCGACAATGTACATGAGTTTTTCAGCCCCAAACTTCTTCATCTACAAATCAAAGTGATTTTTTATTTCGAATGGAATATAGTTATATGATTCATTTATCCCAGCGACACATTTCAAAGGTACAAACAAACAACAAACATATCTTCGCTCACAATTAAGAGATTACGTACCCTAAAAACAAATACTTAGCAGAACAGCCAAAACTTACCTAGCGTGAATGATCTTGACACTGGTTTTCATATTTGGTTGAGACCAGTTGTACGCAATCGAACCCGCAAGTCCGCTAAGCCACAGAGAACCTTTTTCCAATATAAGCAAATGAAAATCCAAATAAAAACCCAGAAAAATAATAGAATATAGTTCGTGTATCAATCAAAGCAAAAGATACCCTTCTCCTATATGAAACAAATTCAACTAATGATAAAAACAGGAAACAAGTTCAGACGTTTTGCGTTTCAGAATCGAAGATACATAAATCTTAACCAAAAACCCACGTCAGAAAACCTCCCGGAAACTAGATAGTAAATACACGACAACAAGACTGAATCGAGAAAAATGAAGAAGAGCAATACCAACAGTTCGAAGCTTATGCTCGACGACCCATTCCCTCATAGATTCGAGTTTGCTCTTAGATTCCACCATATCCGAGAGAAAGATGGAAACTTTGTTGCAGAAAGAAACGATGAAATGGTTTGCTTTTTCGAGGAATTAATGCGAGAGAGGGAGGGAGAGAGAGAGAGGAAAAAGCGAAATTGTAAACTTTGACTCGGTGAGCAAGTAATATAAGCGTGTGCTAGAATCCAACAACGTGTTTGGCTCCAACCAATAGTGTCAGGAACATGGCTAAACGTTGTGTCATAAATTATTATTGTGTCATAAAAGTGTAATTCGCTAATTTTATAATAATTTCTTCTTCTGGCGTTCGAAAGAATTTATATATTTTTTAAGGTTTCAGTAGGTGGGCCGAGTCAAACCCCAACAAGCTGTGTTGCGTTTTCGGCCACGTGAAAAGTGGCTGCTGGTTGCCCCTCAGCCGCCCTTCATAGATTTCTCAACTTTAGGTCCGTGGACAATTTGACCAAGAACCCCAGGAGCCCTTGACTAATGATAAAGAAGAGTAACTAGATGGCGTACAAGTGTCGTCTTCATTTTTTTTTTTTTAAATGAAAGAGATTTATTATTAATTTTTTTTTTTATGTGAGTTTAATATTTATTTATTTTTTTAAAAAAATTACACGACGCTTCAACCTTTTCACAATTACAAATATTATTTCTCATGATAAAAATAGTCTTTTATTTTACAAAACAAAAACCATTGCATTTTAATTTTAAAATATTGTATAGTCTTAAGGTGTTGTAAAAATTGGGAAAAGACTTCTATAGTTACGGAATGTGCAAGTCCGTGTACTTACTTTAAAAAAATTGAATAAATATAAAATTTACATATTTTTTTTTTTAATGATAGACCTCATTCTTTTTAAAAATATATGTAAGGCTTTTACATTCTTTAATTGTATTTAGTATTACTAAAAAAAATATAATTTTAAAGTATGTGAGCATCACGAACTACTTTTAAAAAAAATTAGAGCCAACCATTAAAAAATGAAGTTTTTATGCGGATTTCACGTTTTTTAATTTGGTTAAAGGGAATGTGAAAGACTTGTATATCCTTAAAACTGTATAAATAATTTCCTTTCATATCTTTTAAATACTATTAAATGATGGGTATAGAGAAAAAATATAATACATAATTTTCAGCACAAAATGAGCAATACACATAACTATGTAAACAATTGACCCGACCGCTAATTAGGATTTATTATATATTGTATTAAACTCTTATACGATCGTCGCGTCACTCGCATTGTATCATTGATTATTATCTAAATAAAATCCTTTACAACTTCGTAGATATAGGCATGTTGTTGAACTATGTAAAATTTGTGTCATGTGTGATTAATTCTACCTTTTGTTTTATTTTTTCTCTTATCGTTGCTAATAATATGATTTGAGCAAAGCCGATCAGTTGACTCCAAGGATAAATACTCTTGAAGTTTTGAGCTTTTCTAAAATTCTTCTCTCTTTCTCTCGTAAAGGGAGGATGAGGTGAAGCCCACCCGCGCGGGGGGGGGGACCTCTAGAGTCTTGATGGTCTTGTAGTGGGAGGCAGGTAGTATGTAGCTGGTGTGCAGCGGATAGTATGGTGTTCACGGTGGTTGCAGCAGGAGGAAAGGTACGGTTACAGCACTGGTACATGGAAACGTGGTGGCGGAACAGTAAAGGCCAGAGGAAACTAAAGGAGTGAACGGAGAAGGAGAAGAGTGGAAGAGAATGAATGAGGTAGAGGAGAAGTGGGCGAGGTTCTGTTTGACGGAGGAGGAAGGGGAAGTAATAGCCATTAATGAATCAGTTACAGAAGAAATACAATACAAAGGGGAATGTAGTTTGGTTGGGAAGGTTTGTATGGAGCGAAGCATTAGGAAGGAAGTACTGGAGGCAACAATGATGAAAGTTTAGAGGATCAGTAAGCCAGCAAAGTTTGCTGAGGTGGGGAATAATGGTTTTACTCTGACCTTTGCAAATCATGCAGATAAGCAAAAGGTACGGAGTGGAAGACCGTGGTTGTTTGATTCTCACCTGCTTGTGTTGAAAGTGTTTGAGGAATTCACACCACCTCAGAGTCTGAAATTCGAGCAGGAGAGTTTATGGGTCCAAATGCATGATATGCCACTAGTTTGCATGGATGATGACCATGGGAAACAGATAGGTAAGACCATTGGCAAGGTAGATGAGGTTGCCGTGAATACAGATGGCAGTGGATGGGGCAGATTTTTAAGAGTTCAAATCAGGTTAGATATTCATAAACTTCTGGCTCGAGGTAGATTCATTACTATTAAAGGAGAAAAAATGTGGGTTTCTCTTAAGGTATGAAAAATTGCCTAGAATATGTTTTGCCTGTGGATGTGTGATGCATGATAGTTTTGGATGTGTAGGGAAAGGGGAAGGAAAGGAGCAATATGGGTCGTGACTGAGGGCTGAGGCTAAATTTGGGTTTAGAGTGAAGGAAAGAGAGAGATTCAATGATAGAAGAATGAGAGATAGTAGCTCTAATACTAATGTGGAAGAGGAGGGGAGGGAGGAAGGAAATAAAAGAGAAATGGGGGAGGAAGTTAATGGGGGTATGTTACATGAGATGGAGAGAAGGGATAAGATAGTAAGGGTTGAGGGAAATGGTAGGTTAGGGGAAGAGGTGGAAGTGGTGAAGGACACTCAGGTGGTAGAGGTAGAGAAAGTAAAGGAAAAGCTAAGAGAGGAAGAGAAAGGGGGATAGGTGACAGAATTAGTGTGGATTGGGGGTGGACCAGAAATTTCTGCTGGGAAACCTTTGACAAGGGGAGGGTGGAAGAGGAAAGCTAAGGAGAAGGAGAAGGTTAATGATAAAAGGGTTGGCTGTTTGACAAGGAAAAGATTAAAAGATGAGGTTGAAGAAAGAGAGGGGGAGAGTGGGAGATACAAAAAAGACAGATTAGGCAATGATGAAGGAGGAATGGAATTTTACCAAACTTTGGCAGAGGCTGTGCAACAACCCTGCCAACCCCAATGAAAATACTAAGGTGGAACTGCCGAGGGCTTGGGAACCCTCGGACAGTTTAGGACCTCTACCATTTGGTTGAGGACAAGAGACCCGACATAGTCTTCTTGATGGAGACTAAGTTAAGAGCCGACAGATTTGATTATTTGAAGAAAAAATTGAAGTGTGAATGTTGTTTTATAGTGGAGTCAGTAGGGAGGAGTGGTGGTTTAACATTATTATGGAACAATTTGGTAAAAGTTGAAGCTATTAATTATACACAAAGGCATATAAATGTGAGGATTTCAGAGGAAGATAAGGATGATTGGATTCTCACAGGGTATTATGGGCAGCCAGAAACTACCAAGAAAGTTGAAGCATGGGATTTCTTCGAGTCTTTAAAGCCTAAAGGGAATCAAGGGTAGTGTGTGATTGGTGACTTTAATGAAATAGAAACAAATGATGAGAAGAAAGGAGGTAATCCACGACAGGAAAAACTAATGGAGAGGTTTAGGTTGGCTTTGGAGAAAGGGAATCTCTCTAATCTTGGGTGGAGAGTGAATAAGTTCACATGGGGTAATAAACACGAGGATGATACATTTACCAAGGAAAGGTTGGATAGGGCTGTGGTCAATCCTATTTGGGCACAATGTTATGGAGATTACTGGATAGAGGTATTGGCAAGAAGATGCTCAAATCATAGGCCTTTGTTGCTGTCTTTGTTTAAGAAAGGTAAAAGTAGGTGGAGAGGCAATAAGGTTTTTAGGTATGGAGCTAGCTAGGCAAAAGAAGAAGATTGTGAAAAGGTTATTAGAAGGGTTTGGGAAAGTAGCATGGAAGGGGGTGAGTAGTCAAAGAACTTTACAAGCCTGTTGGAAAACTGCAGCAAGGCACTTAGGATGTGGAATGACCAAAACAAAGTTAATAGGGTGAAAGATATTAAAGAAAAGACTAGATTGCTAAAAAAGCTACAAGATGATGAAGGGAGGCACTACTCAGCAAAGATTAAAATGGTGCAAAGGGATGTAAGGTTACTGCTTGAAAAGGAGGACTTGAAGTGGAAGCAAAGGTAAAAAAGGAATTGGCATGCCTCGGGTGACAGGAACACAAAGTTTTTTCATGCCTGTGCAAACCAGAGAAGAAGGAAGAACGCCATAACTCAAGTGAGGGATGAACAAGGGAGAGAGTTCAGTGGTCAAGTGGAAGTTGATGAAGCTTTCAGATCATATTTTGAGAAATTGTTCTCTACCTCAAATCCAAAAACAGCTGCAGTGGAGAAGTGCCTTCATCATATTGTACCCCAGGTGACAAGTGAGATGAATGAAAGACTAAGAAGACCTTTTGGCAAATTGGAGATAGAAGAGGTGATTAAAAGCATGGCTCCTTTGAAGTCTCCAGGCCCTGATGGTTTTGGTGCTTGTTTTTACCAAAATCATTAGGCAACAGTGGGTGTTTGATAGTACTGGACTTGCTGAATGGTAAGATTCCTTTCTCTTCTGTTAATCATACGTTTATTGCATTGATTCCTAAGACTAAGGAGCCTAAGTTGGTTACTGAGTATAAGCCTATTAGCCTATGTAATGTCATATACAAGATGGTATCCAAAGTTATAGCAAACAGACTTAAAGAAGTGCTAGCAATAACAATTTTAGCCAATCAAAGTGCATTTATCCCTGCAGGATCATAACTGACAATGTAATGGTGGCATATGAGGTTTTACATTCGATGAAGGGAAGAAAGAATGGGAAAGAAGGCAGTATGGCAATTAAGTTGGACATGTCCAAGGCCTATAATAGGATAGAGTGGCCTTATGTGGGTGTTGTTATGAAAAGGCTTGGTTTCTGTGATGAGTGGGCAAATTTAATTATGAAGTGCATTAGCTCAATTTCTTTTTCTGTGTTGATCAATGGCAAACCAGGAGCTGAACTAATTCCCTTGAGGGGTCTTAGACAAGGGAATCCTCCATCCCCTTATCTAATCATATTGTGTACAGAGAGTTTGAGTTCATTATTCAATAACTTAGATCTTAGAGGGAATACAAAAGGCATCTTAATTGTGAGGAAAGGGTTAAGAGTCAATCATCTGCTCTTTGCAGATGATTGTATCTTATTTGGTAGAGCTTGTGTGGAAGAATGGAGGAAGATAGAAGGAACATCCTGCTGGAAGGTGGTGGGGCTCTTGTGCAAGGAAGCTATGACAAGTACTTGGGTCTGCCCACAATGGTAGGTAAATCAAAGTACAATACATTCAGAAGCCTTAAAGAAAGAGTATGGCAGAAGATTAACAATTGGAAGAATTTCTTCCTATCGGGGGTTGGAAAGGAAGTAATGATCAAAGTTGTTCTACAAGCAATTCCCTCTTACACCGAGTGTTTTCAAGTTGCCAAGAAGATTGTGTAAAGAAATCAATGTAATGATTTCCAAATTTTGGTCAAAAAATTAGAAGAGTTCAAGTGGTATCTTGTGGAGGAGCTGGGAGAGAATGAGTCAGTTAAAAGGGTGTGGAGGTTTGGGGTTAAGGAATCTAGCCAACTTTAATACAGCACTTCTGGCCAAGCAAGCATGGAGAATACTAAACAACCATTCTTCTATGGCTGCTATTATTTTTAAAGATAAATATTTTAGGAACTCATCTCTAATAGAAGCAAAGTTGGGCATAGCTCCATCTCAGATATGGATAAGTATATGGAGTTCTATAGATTTGCTTTAAGGAAGGCATAAGATGGAGGGTGGGAGATGGGCATAAGATTAACATATGGGGTCAAAGGTGGTTGGCAACACCATCTACATTGAGTGTTCAAACCCCTAATTCTTCTCTAAACACCTGTTCTAAGGTGAAAGATCTAATATTTGAAAAGAGGAAGGAATGGAATGAGAGCCTTATTAATTCAGTTTTCTCAAAGGAAGAGGCTAAACATATAAACAACATTCCTTTAAGTAAGAGGGTGGTGGAAGATATACTGATTTGGGGACCAGAAAAGAAAGGTATATTTAATGTCAAGTCTGCCTACTACTTGGAGGAAAAAAGGTCCAGAGCTCTAATGGGTGAATCTTCAAAACAAAATGGCCTGAAAAAGATATGGAAGAGCATCTGGGATTTGAAAATTCCTGGCATAACAAAAAACTTCCTATGGAAGGCAGGGAATAATCTCTTAGCTACCAGAAAAAATTTGCTAGTTAAGAGGATTGTTGAAGATGCTAAGTGTCCTATTTGTTTGCAAGAGGAAGAAACAATTCTACATGTACTTTGGCATTGTCCGGCTGCGAATAATGTTTGGTCAGAGTCTACTAAACCAGTTAAGAAATGGAATGTGGGAGAAGGGGATCTTCTTGGTTTACTGGAAGTAATGGCAGAGAAGCTCTCATAGTCTGAGATGGAGGAAACTGCAGTAGTGATGAGAGGGTTATGGCTTAGAAGGAACACTTTTGTGTTTGAAAATAAACTACTTAGTCCTAATAATGTGATTGAAGCAGCTAGAGTCAGGTTGGAAGAGTATCAGTCAGCAACTTCTAAGACAACAGAAAATAGATGCAAGACAAGACAGAAGGGTTGGATCAAAGATGGGTACCACCTAGTGTGGATTGTTTTAAGGCCAACTGGGATGCAACCTTAGATGTGAAGTCAAGGAAGGTGGGTTTAGGAGTGATAATCAAGAACAAGAGGGGGGAGGTGCTAGCAGCTTGCTGTGATTCGAAAAGTTATATAGATTTACTTGCTATAGCTGAGGGCTGGGCACCAAGGAAAGCTATGGAGTTATGCGAGGACCTGAGGTTTAACAAAGTTATTTTGGAGGGAGATGCTCAGGTGGTGGTTAATGCAGTGAATGGTCTGGTGGTAGATTTATCATACTTTGGCAGCATCATTGAAGACTTGAAGGTTCAATTAAAAGAGTGGCCTAACTGGACAATAAATTATGCTAGTAGAATTACTAATACAGTAGCACACACACTTGCTAAAAAAGCTTTACACTTGAGGATAGAAAAAGTTTGGTTAGAAGATATACCAGTTTGTATCTCAGGATGTTTACGGAGAGATTGTTGCATCGTAAACAATGATATTTGAATGAATGAGGTGGTTTTATTTCCAAAAAAAAAAAGGATAAATACTCGGAGCATAATTATTTTCGTGCTACTTTGTGAAATGTCCTTAGTGGACGCTGGGACTATAGCGGCTACATATGACATGTTACTCGAAAAATCTGCAGGCTGTTGTTCTCTCCCCTGAACTATTGGCATTCTAATTCTGCTCAATTTCACATGAAATGGGACCCTCCCGTCACAATGTTAACATTCATTGAGCAGAGAAAACAAATAAACTAATAAAACGTAAAACTCAGATACAATACGACTAACGCCAATAGAAAGTTGGACCAAATAATGCATATCCCATAAATTGTCCAGCACAAACTGATCTCTTTATACAAGTTTCCATTACCCATATAACTCCACCAGTGATCGCAAAGTAATTAAGGCAATGTTTATGGACATAAATAAGAGACCCATTAACCGGCAATACCGGAAATTCCAAGGAATCGGATCATGGGTCACTCAAACTGATACGTAAGTGGCAAGATAACTCACCAAATCCTATTTTTGCCACCCAACATGTGATCTTATTTTCTATCCGCAAAGGCAGACAAACTAGAGGAATCCAAAGTCCATCACACCACCATGTGGCCAGCCAAAAATATGGTTTTTGGGGCCACTCAACAGTATCTTGAGTCTGCCAGGTCCTGACAGATTTCAAGCATGATATATCGTTTCTCAAGCATACATAATTTTTGGTTTCGGCATAATAGTGGTAGTTTGCTTCACCGGAAAAGGATAATGCAATAACATTTATGACCGATGTTGTGCAGATGTCCTCTCGGATCCATGCCTTTGGCGGAAACTGCCGGATCTAGTATCTGACCCGCCAGCAGCCTGCTGATATGTCCCCCAACCGGAGTCTCTTTCGACCTGGCTCAAAGGGAATGAAGGCAAACGATCTCTTTCCCATGAATGGAACCGATTTGATAAAGGATTTTCTGCTTCTTGAAAGTTGCGACCTGATGAACCTGGCGGGACAAGATAGAAGCCACCAGTTTGGTCAGATGACGAAGCTGTTGGCCCTACTTGAGCCAAACCGCCTCTGTGGCCGCTGGATCGTCGGGTGCCAGGAATGCCAGGTATACGTACGGATGTTGAATTCCTTGGTTGTTGTTGCTGATAGTATGCCTGGAGAGCTTGGACTCTATCGCGGGTTCGGGCATTACTGCCTGGGTAAGGAGGAATCATTGAAGAAGCCACTGAGCTCCCTGGTCTACCAGCAGAACTGCAAAAAATTAAGTGCTTTTGTTGTCAATGATACAATTATTTAAATTAAAAAATAAATGGAAAAAGTTGCAGTACTCATTCCTTTATGAAACCGTCAACCAACAGATGTTACTAGACTGGAGGCTTTACCAAAAATGACCGGAAGCTACAAACCTGTTAAAGAATCGCATGCAATTCATCACCAGCCCATTTCCTAAGTTCCCAAACGACTTTTAACCACAAGAAAATATGCCTTATTTTTCTTTTTAATACACTTGCCAATTGCCATAGAAACTAGGAGTACAGATATGCCACATTTAATAACAGAAAAGTATGCTGCCAACAATGTCCCCACATGATAAAGACATACCTGTGACCAACGAGGAACGGGTGCATAAAACCTGGTCTTTGCATGTCAGAGCTGGTCCTTGCTGACCTTTGAGTAACGGGCAGGATGGAAGGTTGTTCAGAAGCAGCAATACGATTATTGGTGCCAGGGAAGGGAGAGGAATGGTGCTCCCAACTGTGATAAGGAAGATCCATGGCAGGAAAAGCATAAGAAGTCTGTATCTCACTAGGTACAGATGGGCCCCAAAGATTGTTTAAGTTAGAAGCATCTGTAACTGTTCCGTTGGAATTTGAGGATGATGGATGGATTGGTCCAAAGTAAGCAATATATGGGCATGGATGAGTAGCAGACGATACAGTTGTATGTTCGGCGAAGATTGCATGTTGTCCCAGTAGATCATGATCTAATTATAATCTCATCATTCAGTCATAAATGAACTCCTAGACAAAAAATTTAAACAGGATTGCAGCAAAAAAGAAGAAAAATCTTACATGCACTTGACGAAAATTCCCCTTCCCTGAAACAAAACGGTTACAAAATTAATTCTATGAAGAAGTAGGAAGTGCCACTTGAATAAAAGAGAACCCAAGAGGAAGGAAAAAGCAACGAAAAGAAAAACAACTCAGCAGAATATATAGCATACAGCAAAGGGCCTTTCTTGACTTGGGAAAAATAACAATTCAGCTCAATATCCCAAAATTTGTAAACACCAACAAAGCCTCAACTCTTTTTTCAACGAGAAAGCAGATACAAACACTAGGGGATAGGATAAGATAATTTTTTGAATCCAAATAATAGAAGAATCCAAATAAATTAGAAGTGAAGAAGAATTGTAAGCCTTCCATATGCTATTGGGTGACTAAATGGAATAGATTTGGAAATTTGCAATACAATTGATTATTAAACTTCAACATTGCTTAATGATTACAACAAAATCTGAACCACTAACGAGTCTTCCTTATGTAAAAAGTAACTGAAAACTACAAAAGTTGAACATAAGATCTAATTTGAGTAACAAAA
This sequence comes from Pterocarya stenoptera, assembly GCA_003123785.1. Lineage (NCBI taxonomy): Eukaryota > Viridiplantae > Streptophyta > Magnoliopsida > Fagales > Juglandaceae > Pterocarya > Pterocarya stenoptera. The sequence continues at coordinate 556,687 of QEOT01000916.1, read as the reverse complement.
TTCATGTGTCTGAAAAGGGTGATCTTTGGGCACTAAATCTTGCGAAACAACTTAATCATGCATAAAAGATCTCAACCAGTAGAAATAGCTTAGTGAAGATTGCACCTCCAGCCCGCATGCCAAGGAATGAGAAACTCTGCGCAGGCTATAACGATAAAGGGATATTTCAAGGAATGTTTGTTGAAATAGCTTAACCAGTAGAAATAGCTTAGTGAAGATTGCACCTCCAGCCAACATGCCAAGGAATGAGAAACTCTGAGCAGGATATAATGACAAAGGAATAGTTCAAGGAATATTTGTTGATAGACAGGCCCTTTTACTATCACATGGCATTAATAGTGATTCCACCTCTTTTAATCCTTTATCCTTCTGCCAGATTGGTGAAACTATTTCCTCCTCTACCATGCAATGCACCTCTCTCTTTCTCAGTGGACTTTCCAATTTTAAATAGTCACATAAGAGGTTTCCTTAGTAAAAATAAGAAAATTATCAAACATTGACAAGCATGTGGGACTGCAGACATTCTGAGGGGAGGGTAGGGACCTAACCATATTTTCAGAATAGATATTAAAGCACAAAATAAATTGGATAAGCTGTAACTCATGAGTTAATACTTACTCAAATGATGAAGGAAGTCGGGTTAAGCTACCAAATGGACACCAGTGAACCCCAAATGACTGCAAAACGAATTTAGACAATGAAGTAAAATTTAGCATAATATAGTTAAACAATCTCTTTGGCTACATCAATATTTTTATTTATTATCCACATGCACACTTCACTTCATACATGGCCAGTCAAAAATGTGAGTCAACATATGTAAAATGGAGAAATTCACAGACGCACAATGATAGTTATCTGAGCAACAAATTATGTCATGGAGAGATGCGCTGCATAAAGATGATATTCAATGGAAGTCCTTCTCTCTTTACCATTTCAGAGTAGCTTAGATCATAAAGATCTTCATCATGGGTCCAATCGTCCATACTAAACTCAGGAAAAGAACGAGAGCCATTAGCATAAAGCCACTGGCCTTTCTCAATCTTCCTACAATTAGGGCACTGCATTGCACCCTTTGTATTGAATGCTGAACCAATGCAATCTGAAAAAGAATCACAAGACGATAAACATAAGCAAAAGAAAAAGACAACATATACAAGAAATGCTAACAGCTTACTGGCAAGATGTAAACTAAAAGGCCAGCCATCAAAAGCACAACATACAAGTTAAGGCACCAATAAGCAATGGAAGCATAATAGTACCACTGCCCTTAAAAGAAGCACGTATCAATTAGTTTAAAATATAAAGGACATTACAAATTCAGAGCAAGTGCCAGATAGAGAACACTATTGAGAAAGACTATGACACATTTGGGGAATGGCTAAAGAGAAGGAGTCCTTGTTGCCCTTCAAACTGCAATAGATGCATGGTTTTATGCACTGCTCGTAAGTTTAATCCAAGCGACTTATTGAAGGACACACTGCACAAGAAGTGAATCTCACTAGCACACAAATGTACTTGCAATATAAGATTATATATGATTCACTGTGACAATGTTGTATAGCAATTATTGCCCACATTGTAGTATTGATGTCCTAATATAATATAAATTTAAGATTGACACTTGATGTGACAACCCATGGATAACGTTAGCCATATCTGCGTTATAATCCCCAAAAGACTAGTCATTATGAAGCTTTCATATAATCGCTTATAAAGCTCAATTTCACCTAGTAAGTAGCCAATTCAAGATTTAGCACTTATGACTATTTTTTATAACCAACCCATTCGATGTGGGTTATTCATACTCCCAAGCACTAGCCACATCTAACACTATAACAAAAAGAAAAACAAGTCAACTTGAAACTTCCCTAGAATCACTTATAAGGCCCAATTTCACTTACTAAGTAACCAATGCGGTACTTAGCACCCAGGACAATTAGCCAATTTAAGACTTTCCTAAAATCACTTATAAAGCGCAATTTCATCTTGTAAGTAGCCAATGTGGGACTTAGCAACTATGACTAAGGTTATAACCTACCCACTCTATGTGGGTTATTCATCTTCTTAAGGTGGGACTGGGGTATTACACTTGAAGATTATATACCCCTTGTATAGATATGAAAATGAGGTTTTAGATTGAACACATGTAGCAGCATTTGAAGAACTTATCTTACTATTTATTGTTGTTTCTCTCTGTATTGTTAGCTTTTTGTAGTGGTTTTTAACAATTGGAGAGATCCATTTTCCAAGATGTTTGTAAATTCTCAAAAAGTGTACTGGATGTTGATGGATTGCACTTATGCTTCGTGAATATGGTTAGTGACATTGTGGTCACCCTTAGGGAGGAAGCTAGAAATGTAATTTAGGAGGGGCCAGATCTAAGATTTAGGCGGGGTGTAACGTCCCAAGCAATGTGAAATCACAGACACCACCTACCTTATCCTCTTATCATATGAGGTATCACAATCTCTCTCCCTTAAATTCCCAATGTCCTAGTCGAGCCCATCCGTCGTAGGTGGCACGGCTCAAGTCCCACATTTTTTATTGGGATAGGCTCTAATACCATTTGTAACGCCCCAATGGAAGGCTCGAACCACTTGACCTATACTCCAAAATGACTAGTCAATAATATAATTGGAGCCACATTGGAACATTATAAAGAGCAAAAATTTCTCCTTCCCAAGCAATGTGGGACCTCATACACCACCTACCTTATCCTCTTATCATATAGGGTATCACATGGGGCCAAATCCAAGTAATTCATAATTTTTTTATAATAGATCTAAGTAAGTGATTTATGTTTCAAAATTCAAATTATTGCACAAAAGCATGCATGTTTTGTATTATATTACTCATGTAAAACAATTATCATATAAACTAAAGCACATGTAAAAAGGATTCATTTAAGTTTTTAGATCGCATGTTAAAACAATCAATTACACTAATTGAGCTTGATACTTGTTCCATGAATAGAAGCTATTAATCTCATGAATTTCCCTATGTACTTGGGCTATGCCTAATTACCTGATTTACTAAAACATCTTTTTACTTATTAAAAAAATAATCTAATGAATAACTCATAGAGCAATAGCCAAAACAAATATAATTAAAGAGTGCACAGAGAAAGAAAAACATTAAACTTGATTATGCCTATACAAAATATAAGTCAAATCCTTTTTTTTATTTGGCACCGAGCGTGCAAGAATAGCGTCCTGACTAATCCCAGGGGTGCATAGGCCCTCAGCAAGGAGCTATATAAGTCAATATTAAGAAACAAAAAATACATTTTACAAAATCTAGAATTTAGAAGTATCCAAATTCAAGTAATTTTTAGTAACAATTGCAAAATTCAAGCAAAATACATCGATAACAAAAAAAAAATTATTTATATTTATATGAAACAAAGGTTGTAATTTTTGTTTTTGATAAACAAGAAAAAAATTTCTTCTTTATCATTACTTTCAGTTTATAGAAACTTAACTGTAGAAAATACCCCCAAGTGTTGGTTCTTCCATATTTAGATATGAAGATAGATCCAGATAGATATCTATATCTTTCTTATCGATAGATAGATATTGAGAAATGCTTTCCTTCTTCATATTTTCTTTTTTAAATTTGTAAAAACCTATATAGATATGTAAAAAAGACGAGTTTCAAAAACTTTTTAAATAAATGAAAAATCCTTACTTACACCCCCAATCCCTCCTTGAATTCATCCATGGTTGCCATAATAATACAACTTCTATAAATTTGGTTGATGCATGCAAAACCTATTACAAACTTTGCTCCTTTGGGCAACCGCCTACAGATTTTGATGGGTTAAGTTTACATAGTTTTCTTGTATCTTTTTCTGTTTCTAATTGCGTGTTCTTCTTGCACAGGTCATGAGTACTTAAGCTATGCCTTTTGCGTTTTCTAAAAATAAAATTTTCTATTACTTATCAAAGTACCCTCTAACACGATGAAAAATCACAAATGTAAACATGTAAAATCCACACCAAAATGTTAAGTGCATCGAGTCAGACAACTAGAATAGACCACATCATGACAATACACCACATGGTTTCCAATTAACATCTAACTATCTTATTTATATAACAACAGCTTCATAATACTTGAGCGATTTCTCAGACAATGCACAGAAAATAAATAAACGTGAAGTTCTATAATCTCCAGCTTCTCATGCTATGAAACCCAACAAAACAAAGCTCCAACTGAACATGGAGTAACTAGTAAGCTCCGTTAAAATAGATTTAAACTCCATCTTCAGTTTTTCGTGAGTTCTATGTCTTCGAAAATTAACAAAAGCACGAATTCAACCTAGCCTCAAACCGATTTCGAATCGAAATTACGATCCCAAATCCAGCCAAAACCGCACCCAGATCTCAACAACTACAAGTCCAAATATAAATTTCAAATTCCGCACAAAACAATTCCAGGAATCCCACCAAATCCAAAACTATCCGGGAAAGGAAAACACTCACGCACCGAGATGGAATTGATGGCCGCATTGAAGCTTGGCCCAAGATCTATCCCCTACATCGGCCACAATCTCGAGACAAATCGAGCACGAGACCGACGCAAATCCTTTGCCTCCGTTTCCACCACCACCGTCTTCGGCGCCATCTTCAACCACCACGACATCGTCGTTCCCAAGCCCCATAAAACAACCCTAATCACCAAAGCAGCACCGTTCTGATCAGAAAAGGGAGAGACACGGCAAGAATCTATTACTCGAACGAATGTTTTAGCGCAGAGATAGACGATTGTTTGGAATGTGAGAAAAAGAGGAAGAAAAAACCACTCTATTGAACGAATGAACGTTTCTCTCTCGCACTCTGTTTTCTCTTGTCCATGGGTTTCTCTCTCTAAATTCGGATCGTTAGATTTGGGTTGGGTTGGTGTTAGGAAGGTGGTAATAACCGCTCTCTTAACGAAGGAAACGGACGGTTGGGATCGATCTGAGAGAGTTTGTACCGTATGATTAAAGTTGACGACTTGTTCCCTTAATTGTTTTTTAATTCAATTATTGCTGGACTGAGCNCATGATTTAGTATCTTCATGGGCATAAAGATGCTGCGTAGTGGTCCATTAATCACCAATTTTGATACCAAAAGCTTTGTACCACATTAATGATGGTGACATGATTTTTTATTATTATTATTTGTTTTTGGAATTGAAATACACGAGGGCCCTTGAGTTGGGACATGAGGCCCCAACTCCCAAGTCCCAACTATTTATAAATTCAAGTTTTGGTAAGTGGTTTTATTCTTGTTAAAATTAATCATATAAAAAAACAATATAATTTAATTCAAGATATTTTGAAAAAAAAATACCCTGCCTACTCTTATTTAAGTTGCCTCTAGGAATTGAAGCAGTGATTGAACATGATATAAAGAAAATTACAATCATAAGATATTCAATAGTGGCCATACAAGCAGTTGAAAATCCAGATGAATGTGCAGATTGGTCCATGGAGCCAATAGTAAGAGATGCAAACAATTTTCTGAAAATCATTTGAAAGCTGGAACCTGATCAAAATACATCGAGATCATAATCGATGAACGCATGAAATTGGACAATTGACAGATGCCTAAAAATTTTTTGGAAGCATCCCAATTATTTCTATTCCACCATGCTTACTTGATTTCTATAGTGGAAAAGAGCCTTCCTATTTGTTTTCCTGTATTATGACCATTTAATATGATACTATGTGAACATTTTAGCAGTAATATATGAATCTGATGCTTGCTTATAAAAAAAAATAAAAAATTTGCCTCTAGGCTCTATCTGAGAGGAAAGGTTTACTTGGGGGGCAGTAGCCAAAGCACAGCTAATTTATTGGCAGCAAGAAATTAGTTGATCATACATAATCTGATTTTGGAATTCTAAAATTCTGGGTTGGATAATGTCGGTGATTCGGGAGCCAGATTGAGGAGGAAGAATGAATGGACATTTTGCATATATTGACAAAACGATGTTGTTTTGTTTCTAAAAATATAAAGAGACAATTTTGACTGTATATATAGTACATATCAATATGTTTGTGAAGAGATAATATGACCAAAGAGAGAGGAGAGATGTAAGAACAGTTGAAGGATCTTTGTGTAGAATGAGAGAATATGAATCGGAAACAATCAGGCTCTGGAAGACGAGATTTGAACTGGCAGTGATCACAGTCCAACCTACGATGCCATGCAACACCCCAATCGGAGTGCACGAGGAATGGGAGTGTAAAATAGGTAAACACGAGAAAAAAAGAAGAAGNAAAAAAAAAAGGCATCATTTTATATACCGACGGACTTTGATAATTTGACTTTAATAGGTTCAATAAATTTTATAAAAATAAAATATTATTTTATGATCATTTAAAAATACAATGTTTCTAATTTTTAATTTTTTTTTCTGTTAGAAAAATAACAAGAATAAGGAAATGTTAAATGAATTATATACATAAATATGCTCCATGACCATGACGTATTTTAGATTAGGATGCGTTTTGATATTAAGGTAATTTCATATGATCTAAGTTGATTTATAAATAGTAATATTTTATGAATTTTATTAAAATATGTTTGAATATAAATAAGGTAAGATATATGTTTAAATATATGAATTAGGTTGAAATAAGTAATTTTTTATGGGAAGTTAAAAAAATAATTAGTCTCATTAATGATTAATTTGAGATTAGTTGAATTGATTTCAACAATCAAACATAATCACGTGGAAGAACTAAATCACGACTTTATATGTATGTTTGGGATTCCGGTGGAAAATATAACTTATCGGTTTAGGGGTTATAGCTTATAACTTAAGTTATAAGTTTTACTATTAATAAGTTCTTTACTGTTTAATAACCATATGTTTAAAGCACTTTCAAACACGTTATGTTTATTATGAAACAAATTAAAAAAAACCCTTTATGAGGTAAAAATGAAGATTTTTTGAATTTTTAAAGATTGTGATTATATTCTTGAAAGTTCAAAAGTTGTAATTATCTAAAAGTTATATGGATATTTTCATCCATTGACAATATTTTTTAAATTTCTGCATTATCTGAAAAAACATGTTTGAGGAAAAATATCATATTTTTTAGTTTATTTGAGATTAAAAGTGTTTTAATATGTAATACTCAAACAATCTAATTTTGTTATTAAAGAGTTTTTAAAACTATTTAAATATTTTTTAAGACTCATACCGCAACTCCAAACAGGTCCTATATGTAGGAGGACTCCAATTAGAACCCACTATTCCATACATATTCTAGTAATATTTTATTATAATTATAACATCTGAATTATGTCTTCCACACCAACTTGTAAAAATTAATTAATGTTAAATATAGCATTTGAGTGTGTAGTCCATGTACTCTCTTTAAAAAAAGTATAGTCTATTATAAAAAAAATTAATTTTTTATATAAGTCCTAAATTTTTATAACATTTTAAAAAGAGATTAATCGGAACTTACATACTTTTTTTTTTTTTTTTTATACATTTGAGTATGGAGAATTTCGAACTACAAACATCCATTAAGAAAAATGATAGGAGCCCGAGTTAGGCTCTCCTTTTTTTTGTCAGATTGGGCATTTTAATTTTTTTTAGTTATTTATTTTTTTGGTATTTAAGAAAATATTTTTTAATAATATTGTAAATTTTTTTATTTTTTTAAAAATATTTTAAAGTGTTAAGAAAATGATGTGAAATAAAATTTATTTTTTTCACATCATTTTTTTAACACTTTAAAATATTTTTAAAAAAATAAAAAAATTCACAATATTATTAAACAATATTTTCTTAAACATTAAATTTAAAAACAATTAAAAAAAATTAAAATACCCAATCGGGTAAACAAAAAGAGGCCAAATCGGACTCTCCAGAATTGGCTTTGGAACTTACATACTTTTAAGACTACTTATAAATATAATTTTTTCAGGACCATCAAAAACAGTAAATTGATGTGCTCCCGTTTTAACTGGGCCTCGAACTGAACTGTGACACTGTCCACAAGGCCCGCACCCATCCGGAAGGCTAAGGCCCATATAAAAGGCCCAAAAGAAAGTAGCACTCCTGATTTCTTAACCGCAAGAGTACTAGCTTATTGTGAAAAAGAAAAAAGTTTTATAGCTCCTACGAGATCTCAGCGATTTTCTCTTCTGAAAAATCAGGAGCTTGTGAAATCAAATTCCCATGGCAACCGCTATGGCAGAAGATACTACCTTCGAAGACGACCAGCTAGCGTCCATGACCACTGACGACATCGTCCGAGCCTCTCGACTCCTTGGCAACGAGTTCCGCATTCTCAAGGTCTCCCCCCTCTCTATTTGCGTGTGTGTTTTCTCTATTTGAACGTGTTAGGGTTTCTGTGTTTAGCTGTAAAGGTTTCGTGTGAGTTTTTATTCTGTCCATTAGAATATTCTTTTTACTTGTAGTGCATTAGAATCTTTATGTTTCATATGACCGATTATTAAAATGACTTTCAATTTTAATAATGCGGTGGCCTTTTGTATCAATACTTGATTTTGCATGAATCTTGGTTTCTTTTATTATTTCTTAAGAATTTTTTGTGTTTAATCATTATTCGCATTTTCTTACCTCGGTTTGAGGAAAATAAGTTGCTTTCTTTTGTGTTTAATCATTATTCGCATTGTCTTTCAGATTTTAATGTATTTATTTTATTATATTTGATGCCTTATTATTGATTGCAATTTTATAGGTTTTTTAATTGGAAAAAATGACGTGTGTGGTTTTCTTGTGTGAATAAAGGAGGAGTTGCAAAGAACAAATTTGGAGTTAGCTTCGTACAAGGAGAAGATAAAGGAGAATCAGGAGAAGATTAAGCTCAATAAGCAATTGCCCTACTTGGTCGGCAACATTGTTGAGGTAAATAATCAGACTTTCTCGTACCTATGCGGAGTGCTTTATTACTGTCTCTGTGTTTTGAGTGTGAAGAGTATATTCTATTACATATGATGGTACTAATATTTAGTAATCATAAATATGAAGTATAGGATTATAGCATGGTGAATTAGAGTATAGCATTAGTACTTGCCCTTTGAGTACTGGGGATAAGGATTTTTTTTCTTTTATATTTAATTTCAAAGTGGGTGTTTATCTTCCCAAATATTACTAAGAGAAGGAAAAGGGTGCCGGTGATCCCAACTTTTTTTTTATGCATATGGAAATAAATTAGAGTAATCATGCAATATGGTTTGAGTCGTAAAAAAGGCTATACGGATTCAAGGAATCTGACGGAGGGTTTTGAGAAAAAGGAAACAGAGGAATACATAGAAGATATTCCTGTAGGCTTAGAGGCTTTCCAAACACCCTTAATATGCACATATGGAAGAATTCATTTTGGTTGTGAAGATGGTATGAGTTCAAAATTTTTTTTTTATAAGTAAATGATTGTATTGATGATAGGCAAAGCTCCAACTACACAAGAAAGTATACAAGAGATAAGACCTATCTAGGTCGCAACAACGGAAACAAGAAAATCATGAAAATCTAAGCCATTAAAGTTACAGCTATGGCTCATAGGAATAAAGTTCTAAAAAAGAAAGATCTAAGTTCCTCTATTGCCTGCTCCTTATCTTCAAATGTCCGGTCGTTACACTCCTGCCACAGGCACCACATAATTCATATAGGTACCATCTTCCACATGGCTTTGATTTGTGGAATACGTAGCCAAAAAGTCAACTACTGTGGCAGGCATAACCCAAGCTACCTCTACTCGGCCAAACACTTCATTCCACAACGCTCTAGCAACCTCGCAATGTAGTAAGGATGGTCTACAGTCTCGCCGGATTTCTTGCACATGCAACACCAATCTAGTATAATCACCCTACGCTTAATCAGATTATCTATTGTCAAAATCTTACCTAGGGAAGCTGTCCAAATAAAGAATGCCACTTTAGGAGGCGCCTTATTCCGTCAAATCCTTCTCCATGGAAACTGATTATTCAGCAAGTTTGTGAGAGACTTGTAGAAGGATCGAACCGAGAATATGCCCTTACCTGCAGGTACCCACCACAACGTGTCAACTCGTTGTCTATTCGGTTTCGCGGAATACAATAGGCTAAAAAAGTCCTTGAAGTTGCTAACTTCCCAATCGTGTGCCGCCCTACTGAAAATGATATTCCATTGGACATGATCCCTCGATAACACCATGAGATCCGCCACTGAAGCTTCTTGGTCACTTGCAACCCAGAAAACTGAGGAAAGGAGTCCTTTAGGGCATTATTTCCACACCATATGTCGCTTTAAAATGTTATTCTAGAGCCCGCTCCCAGTACAATTTTAGTATGGCGAGTAAAACCCCCCCCACCCTCGTCTGATGTGCTTCCAAACTCCCACTCCTTAAGCCCCACTCACCTCTCTAGTACACCAGCCCCCCCCCCCTTTCAAAAATAGACTTCCATAGGGCGTCCGATTCCATATTATATCTCCATAACCATTTCCCAAGTAAAGCCCGATTAAAAATTCTCATATTTCTAATTCCCAACCCACCAAAGGAGATTGGAGTGTATACCTTGTCCCAACTAACTAGATGGAATTTGAATTCATCCCCCACACCACTCCATTAGAAATCACGGTGAAGTTTTTCAATCCAGGCCGCCACGCTAGCTGGAATAGGGAATAGAGACAAAAAATATGTTGGTAAATTAGAAAGAGTACTCTTAATTAAGGTAATCCAGCCACCTTTTGACAAGTACAACCTTTTCCACCCTGCCATTCAAAGTATTTTCTCATATATATTTGAGTAAAATAAATTTTACCAATACGACTATAGGCATAGCCCAAGCAAATTTTGGCAACGGTGTCCCATTAGAAACTCTATAAGGCAACAAATAGTGCCCCACTGTCATGGGCCACCAGTGCATCTCTTTTGAGCTTGTAAAACCATATGTGGAGTCTCACTTCCTGGTAGTCAATAGAACAACGTATATCTAACCTCATTCTGAATTTTCTTGTTAAATACCATAGTGTACACTAACCTATCAAAAATAAAAATATCATAGTGTACACTAACACCTCCTCAAATCAGAACTCTTTGAGGTTTATCCAGCAGTTATGGTGGAATAAATTTATCCCTTTAACATGAAATTTCATTTGATTTGGTTACCCCAAGCCTAATTTGTGAGGGTGCTGAAATAGGCTGCCTAGTGGGGACTTGGTGTTTGGACTAATTANCACAGGAACAAATCAAGCTTTGGCCAATTTAATAATGGTTTTGAAGATAGCCAAAATTTTTACCAAAACCTGATGTCGCGGGTTCAAATCCTACAGAGTGTGATTCCCTTCTTGTTAGTTTTTAATTTTTATCATCAATCAAACATTCAATAGGATTTGATCACTTGCATGCGCCCATAACCTGATTGTGGACTGGGATATGTTCACTGGTCGGATTAGCCCATCGCTAGGCCCATGAAACTGTCAGTTAGTTCACCTAATCCTTTTTTTAGACATGTAAACAGGACCCATTTTTTCGTGTTTTTTTTATTCGTTATTGCACCTTGCGGTTGAAAGTGTTAACGTCATGTCCAATATTCCTAGTTTCTTTTTGAATTATTTATGTTAGAATTGGAGCTTACAAAGGTATCACCCTCCATGAGATATGAAGCGAATGTGAACGCCTCGTCTCTATCACACTAGCACACTCAGACGCAATGCATGAACAATTAACGTTGTCTCATATTTATATTTTGGAAGCACTGCAGGGTATGGGAAAATGCCGGACTATGAGCACATATTTACAGATTTCCTGCTGAGCCTTGTGCAGAGCAGAGACCTGCTGCTTAATGATTAGAAGAGGCTTGTACAAGATATATCTGGTATATGATGCTTACTACGGCAGGCGTTGGCCCCCCTTGGCCTTGGAGAATGAAGAACAGTCAAATCTAATTTTTAATTGTGTAATTACTGGCTGGTATGAAATGTCCCCTGCTCATGCCCAATACCATGTACATAAAGGTTCTCAGTTTAAACTAAGCTCTTTTAAATTTTCTGATATTCAGTGCTGTTTCTAGGCCATATGATCAAATGTCTGGTGTTCGTGTTTCCACAAACTTCCATTCGAGAGTAATCACAACTTTCCAATTTCCCTTCTCTGACACAATTTCTCAACCTATCAAATCCTGTAATTGATGAACAAGTGGAGCTTTATGTTACGATCGGCCTTCTACTGTTTTTTAACTTTTTGTTGTTTTAGGTATTTCTATCCCTTACTCTCATTCCCCATTGAGATGTTATTAGCTTTCGGTTTATAGACTCCAGCTTCTTTATAGTGTTTTGTTCCTGATGATTCAAACTGTGGCTGCTAAGGTTATTTCCTGCGCAATTTCCCTTTGGTATTTGCTAAGTATTTGTATTTTCCGAGATGATATTTAGAGCTTTAGAGTAAAAAAATATGATAAAAGGAGGAGCCAGTAAATCATGAAACCCAGCTGCTGCATCCGTTGAACAAGATCACTAGAAGTTTAACAAACCTACACATGCTGCATGCATAATAACAAATATTAAACCCCCCCGCGGGGAAGGGGGGCAACAGTAATTGAACATAGTTGACAAATGAACTTCAATTCTGACAGGGAATTGATCAAAACTAAGTAGTGAAAAAGGATTTTATTAATTGGAATTACGTCTATACAATAACACAATAACAAAGTAGTGAAAAAGGATTTATCAGAAGGTCCAGCTCTGTACAAAATATACACATATATACATTGATAATAATCTTCCGCTTACCAAAAAGGGCACCACCTGAAACAGGCAAATAAGTAGTGATCATTAGATATCGGGATTTCCTGAATTCATAGTTGATCAAACACTATCGGCATGTAGACAGTTACAGGTTTTAAAATTCATAGTTTTGCGGGTATGGCAAATCAAGAGTGTTGTGATCGACAGAACTTTCATTTCAGAACATCTTTCACGTGATTAGCCTTGGCTATGCATATTTTTAATAAAGCTTCTTATTTACCGACAAAAAAATAATAATAAATGTGTAACGTTCATGAAGTAAATGGTTATGTGATTTATATAAATCATGTCTGAGAGAAAGAGACCATCAATGCGAAGAAAATAATGCAACATCTTACCCGACAAAATTTTGGCACAAATTTTCCTGCGATGTAGCTTGGATAATCAACTTTTGAACTTGCAGTTTAACAGATAATCCATGATCAACTTCACGGGTATCTCCAGAAATTAAGGTGCTCTGGTCAACACCATGTTGGATAGAACTCGTGGATACAGGACAAGTAGAAAAATCACGTCCAGTAAGTTTATTCTTCATTCGAGCCATTACAACTACAGCACGCTCATTCAAGACCTCATTAGCATCACCGAGTTGATTAACAGCCTGCACAACCAATTGATAATATAAGAGCAACTCGGTAAAACAATTCCATATACTCTGACAATCAAGGTTCTAACTTACCTGAAGAAGTTCCCTTTCCCGAGCACCGCGTTGAGGTTGAGCAAGCTCTTTATTTTGAGCAGAGTCTTCATCATTCACAACAGGGGGGACATTAGTGCTTGCAAACACTGACATTTGTGGGACTTCATTGAAGTTGAAAAGACGCCAATTGATTAGAGGATCGTGAACAAAGGCCTGTAATACGTACACCTTAGGATCAACTTCCTTATTCTATCATTTCAAATAAGCAATATTTTATATTTCATTAAGGACCAAAGTCACAATCATTGCTCTTTTTTAATCTTTAAAATGAGCATACCCCACAATCATGGTCATTGATCCATTAAACTGAATAATATTTACCCATTCAATATTTTATTTCTACAGCTTGTACGTGTAACCATATGGGGGAGATTGTCTCGCCCTGTCCATCCATGTAATTAGATCTAAAACATTAACTTTTCCTAAAGGCAAAGCTTACAGACTCAAAACAGAACATAGGACTTCTAGTCTTTACCTCCATCATAGCCATGACACTATCTCTATTTGTTCGGAGAACTTGCATCACATTTTCACAAGTTGAACGGAAATTACCCTCAATACCACTAACCTCCATGGCTTTCACAAGCATTCTAGTCAAGCGGAAGGGTACCTACATTAAGAATTCTAAAATATAAGATTTTTAATCTATAAAAACCCACCAAGCTTGAGGCATATTACCACAAATGACAAACCTTCTCAGGAAACTTCTCCCGGTTCATTGCAGCTTCAAAGCAGTCACCAAAATCAATGTGCAAGATCTTGCCGCTGCAACAGAACACTAAAATGTAAGATGCTGGAAAATTCAACAAAAGCAGGCCTAAATGCTTCGCTTTCTACAAGATACCTAGAGCGGTGCAGCATAAGATTACTTGGGTGTCGATCACCTAAGCCAAGAAGGTAACCCACCTGAAACAAGAAAAACTTATTTAGCTCACTTCAAAACTTAAAATTACACGAGAAAACTACTTAATAAAAAAAAACATGAGCAAATGAGTAAAAAAGGAAAAAAACTTGCAGACACCCTCGTGAAACAAGTTGTCAAGCCTTGATATGGACCGGTTAGCATCATGGTGCTTAATGACACTAAATTAGTATGAACTCACGTCTATGTGCAATGAGATTGTTGAAATGTGATTATCTTAAAAAAGGGCACTCTAGAGATGCAAGTTTTAGAGATAGACTCAGCATCTGAAACATTTCTTTTCTATTTTTTCTTTCTTTTTTTTTTTTTGGGGGGGGGGGGGGATGGGATGGGAGGATTTAGTACAAATCATAGAGAGCCACAACATACATGGGAAGCATACAAGAGAGAAGGAATAAAAAATATATGAATATGAAGGACGGTACAAAGACAAACAGATACCATGCTCATGACAGCTAAACTTCTGGTATAATTTGTCCTCCTCTCTAGCCATACCTCAGAAGTGCTACTTTTTAACCAAAGAACCTGTCAAAAGCCAATTCTATGCAGCACTGAGAAGTAACAATAGAACAAAAGCAACAAGCATAGAGAAAGAATAAATACCCTTGCTAGGTCATTTCCTTCAGTATTTTTCAGGGCATACTCAAATACTTCCACTTTAGCAATGAGTGGCAAATGGTCATAATCTGGGGCGAAACTCAACATATATTTGTGCTCTTGATTCAGGGCAATCTGAAACCATGAAATGTTTAATCAAGCAAGCTATGAGCTACTCTCAAAGGCCCACACAATCACTCAACAACATGGGCCAATATACAACATAGAGATAAGGGACATGTGAGAGAGAGAGAGAGAGAGAGAGAGAGAGAGGCTTCAACTGACCTTTCTGGCATTCCTGTACTCCCGGATGAGTTGGTAGAGGGTATCACAATTTGGGACCCAACCAATCAATCCATTGTTGGGAGACAAGGGAATGACAGCATATCGTTCAATAGACAGATCCTTTTCTCCAGTTTTCCTAGAATTCACGAGCAGTGTATTCACCAAACCAAAAAGCTGGCAAGAACAAGTATGTTAGGGTATGTTAGTGCCCGACAGAAGTGAAAAAATCGCAATATTATTTAGAAAATAGAAAAAAGATATCCTTTAAAACCAGGAAACCTGAACTTACCTGCATGACACGTTCATCTTGGCGTAAATCTTCATGTCCCTTTAGCAAGAAGGCATGATCATTACCATCACTCCCACAAATCGTTAACTTCCGAGGACGCTGTTTAGATGGTATAATACCGAGTTGAGGTGCAAATGACTTAATTGTCACCACCGGTGAATCTGAAATATGATTATATTGGAGTTCACCTCAAAAGGTCTAATCCTAGCATGTTGCAATAAAAATATATGATCAAACATACCAGCTCGATAAGTTCCAGGAACAGCTAGCTCCAAATTGCGGCATTCTAACAACTCCGGAGACACAGACTTGTTTCCATTGGTTAAAAAAATGTTAGTGCAATTATAATGGACAAAAAGCTCATGAAAATGGAGATTCTTCTTACTTGCAGGTCCAGGGTAGTAAGACTTTGAAGCTGCTTATCTATCCTTCTGAATACGTGATAATAGAGATCCCATGCCTGACCAAGACATTCCTTAAATTATTAGGACCCATGATTTATGACCATTCAAAAGAAAAATGCAGAGTAAGACACTAAGACACCCATAACCTATGTCTGGGCAGAGAGCAGAGGACAAGCTTATAACCATGACGCAGATGACACCTTAGAACCACAAAGTAAAATCTAGGGTAAGAGCAACTGCCTGCAGAAAAGAGGATTCAAAGTACGGATGGTCCAGATTGCTCATACCAAGGTGTACACGATATTTATTGAGTAAAAAAATATAATAGAAAGGAATAGTTCTGGATCCTAAGGCCGTGTTTGTTTCTAGATGAAAATGTTTTTTGGGAAAATATTCAGCTGTTTGTGTGATTGGGAGGGGTCGAAAATTATGATCAAAGGAAAATATTAGGTTGGTCAACTGGAAAATTAAGTCTTTTTGGACTAATTATAGTTAGTTGATTGTTATACTGGCCTCTAATTGCAATTTTCTATGTTTCAGATTTTGGAAATGAACCCAGAAGATGAAGCTGAGGAAGATGGTGCAAATATCGATCTTGACTCACAAAGGAAGGGAAAATGTGTTGTGCTGAAAACATCTACTCGCCAGGTGAGCCAGCATATTGCTATATGTGCTTGCTCTTTCCTTTTACCAGTGGAGTTGGTGGGAATTTTGCACCTTAATATTCTTTTCTTGCACCTTAATAATTATAAAACCTTAAATTCAGATGCCATTTACTTTCCAAAAAATATATGCATCCCATCCTTGGGGTCGAGACTGTTTTTTTACCATGTTGAATTCTGTGCTGTTATACTTGCTGATACTGGTAGTAATGCGACATTTTGCACCTATAATGTACATTTTCATGAAGTTTTATCATGAATCTTCCTCTAGCTGACTTGTATTTCCAATGTTTTTACACTTCAAGATCACTGAGGTTAAAAACCTGGTGGTGTGATTGAGAGCAATAGTTGTGTCTATCAAATAGTTGGATTGAAGGTTTAAAATAGTAAGTTTAATTTCTTGATTGATGAAATTTTATATTCTTCACTCTTTGGGGACTTTATGTCGGGTCACATGCCATCATCTGCAATTTTAAAACCCGTTGCTCTTATAGAAAGTAATTAACTTCATGATTTTCTTTCGAACTTTATGTCATTGGGCGAATGCTCTTGTATTGAATCTTCATGATTTTCTTTTAGCTTTTTCTAGCTCCTAGCTCCTAGCTTGTATTTAGGTGTTTCCACTTGTATACTTCTTGTGGACTTGGCCTATGCCTATTTACTTGTCTTAATAAAACTTCTTATTACTTATCAAAAATAAGAAAGTAATTTTTTTTTTATAAGTTTTTTTTTCTTACTTATTTAATCCCCCTAAAAACAGAATTGATGCAGCCCATCCTTTTTCTCCCTAATTCATAGTTTTGCTATTTATGTATTTCTACTATTCATGTGTAAAACTGCTCTCTGTTGATTTTCACATACCATAAAATAATAAACTGTATTCAACTTGACTGCAGACTATATTTCTTCCTGTTGTTGGGCTTGTTGACCCTGATAAGTTAAAGCCTGGTGATCTGGTTGGAGTGAACAAAGATAGTTACTTGATCTTGGATACGCTGCCATCCGAGTATGATTCTCGAGTAAAGGCTATGGAGGTTGATGAAAAACCAACGGAAGACTACAATGACATTGGAGGGCTGGAGAAACAGGTAAGTTTCTGACTGTCAGCATGGTCCCTAGGAGAATTTCTTTTTGTTTATTGTGATATCCAGGGGTGGAATGATGTTGTCTTCCCCTCCTCACCCCCCACCACAGTTCCCCCAAAAAAATTAACATTTTAGTAGTTGTCTTTTATAGGAAGTGACCCCATTTTTTATATAAAGCACATTCCTTTCACATTGCTCTCTTCTAGTACCTTTCTTTTACAAAACTTTTTATTGTACAACATATAAGTACCATTTCAACCAAGTAGCAATTGGACACTCCTTATGATGCTTCAATTTACTAACTTATAAAAAAAATGATGCTTCAATTTACTAATTGTTTTCGTTTATATATTGTTGATTTTATTGGCTGCATTCCATGTCCACAAATAGGGATACATTGGGCCTTTGGGGGGCCATGGCCTCACCAAAAAATTTTAAAACCATTATAGGAGTTGTATTTTATATGAAATGGCCCCCAAAGTGGATATAAAGTGGATATTTTATATGACATGTTTAGTTCAAACATGTACATTGTTGTGAAACAAACATTATGCATCGTTTAAAAAGGAAATCCAAGCACTACAAACTTCTCTCTAACCAAACAGTATGTTTTCTCTTCTTTCTCGTTTTAATTAGAGTTTGTCAATGTTAGATTTAGCCAATGGTTTTGATTCCAACAATGCTACAAAACAAGCCTTAAGACTTACTATGGAAAATTAGACATTTTGTATTTAAGAAAATTCTTTTCTAAGATGATGTTAGAAACACAGCTTTTGTATACAATTGTCTTTTGACTTTCTATGAAATTAAATTTAAGACTTTTCGGGTTTTGTTTTACATAAACCTGCATACACACATATAGAGAGAGTACAGAAGTGTACCAATAAAAAAAAATAGTATAAAAATGCGTGCACACGCGCATGTGTGTATGTGCCTCTGTCTGTGCTTGTGTACTTATGTAGATTGCCCCCCCCCCCCCCCCCNCCCCCCCCCCCCCCCCCAACACCCCCAACAACAGAAAAATCCTAGTTCCACCTTCCACTTTATGTCCCACATTCCCATCTGTGTATTCCTTGTAATTCAATTTGGTTATTGTTGCAACAGATCCAGGAACTGGTTGAAGCTATTGTTTTGCCCATGACACATAAGAAGCGATTTCAGAAATTAGGAGTTCGTCCTCCAAAGGGAGTGCTCTTGTACGGACCTCCTGGGACTGGGAAGACTTTAATGGCTCGTGCTTGTGCAGCTCAAACAAATGCCACTTTTCTGAAGTTGGCAGGCCCACAACTAGTGCAGGTAGGAGACACTTTACTATATCATCTATTTCTTCATTCTTATGACTTGTTACTGATTGTTAATTTTGTTGGAGGTGTTTGATTTACTCCTATAAGATTTCTATTGCTGCAGTTTCTAGCCGATGTTTTATTATTATGCATATATGCTGACTCCTGATCTTTTTCTCCTTATAGAGATCGTATCTTTATCATCATTTTTAGTGCATCTGAGGTCCTGTTCTTATTCAGACAGCACTTGAACACTATCATCCAGGATGATATGTTCAACTATTGTGTATCACACCATTGTTATGTAGCTGAAACATGTTGACAATGTTTGCAATCACTATCTTCTTTATTGGTCTCACATGAAGTAACTGAACTTGGTTTGTATGTAGATGTTCATTGGGGATGGAGCAAAACTTGTTCGTGATGCCTTTCAGCTTGCAAAAGATAAGTCTCCCTGCATCATTTTTATAGATGAAATTGATGCCATTGGCACTAAACGGTTTGATAGGTATGCTGGCATTGTTTCTTAAGATGTAGGTCTGCTCGATATTTTTTTCCTAAACTTTTAACATTCTTGGACCTTGGTTTGGGGTTAGAATATTTATCAACTGCTTTTGTGATTAAAATGTAATTGAATTTGACTGCAGTGAAGTGAGTGGAGATAGGGAGGTGCAGCGGACGATGTTAGAACTGCTCAATCAACTCGATGGCTTTAGTAGCGATGACCGGATTAAGGTTTCTCTATGGTTTTTTTTTGTCAGAGATATACATAGTTTCATTACCTGGTTGCCTTTGAATTTCTAGTATTAAAATCGGTTGGACATGCTTTTGGGTTCCTGAATTTTATGGGATGAAGATTATTGTTCTATAAAGATTGCAATCTGTGGGACTCAATCACAGACTAAAAATGATATTAATTTTATTGCATCAGATGATAATTAACAGAAATATATCCCTTGAATGTAATCGTACATGTCTATTTTAGACCATTAGTTGACCAATTTCAAATGTAACTTTTAGGTGATAGCTGCGACAAATCGTGCTGATATCTTGGATCCTGCTCTTATGCGTTCTGGTCGATTGGATCGTAAAATTGAGTTTCCACATCCTACTGAAGAAGCAAGAGCTCGTATCTTGCAGGTGAGTTTTCCAGGAGTTCTTTATTTGACCATTCTGTGCAGTTAGCCAATTCTCTGTGCAGGATTCTCATTGAATCTCTTTCTTTGATTTATTAGATTCATTCAAGAAAGATGAATGTTCGTCCTGATGTAAATTTCGAAGAACTGGCTCGGTCTACTGATGATTTCAATGGGGCACAACTAAAAGCTGTTTGTGTAGAGGCAGGCATGTTAGCCCTTCGGCGTGATGCAACTGAGGTGTGCACTTTCCTGATTTTTGCAATCTGTTGCACATTTGACAAATTTACATTAGATCCACCAATTATGGGAAAGGTCATTGAGATTACTTTGCCTCTTTTTTAATTTGTGAGACCACCATCTTCATGGACCAATTCTCATGCAATATTTTTATCTTTTCCATTTTAGCTGCCATTTTAATAGGTATTAATAATATTGTTCAATTTCAGGTGAACCATGAAGACTTCAATGAAGGTATCATACAGGTTCAGGCAAAGAAGAAATCAAGCTTGAATTACTATGCATAAACTGGAAACTGGGAGTATTCGTTTCATGTTTAAAAGTTTACATCAA
This sequence comes from Pterocarya stenoptera, assembly GCA_003123785.1. Taxonomy (NCBI): domain Eukaryota; kingdom Viridiplantae; phylum Streptophyta; class Magnoliopsida; order Fagales; family Juglandaceae; genus Pterocarya; species Pterocarya stenoptera. Next base: position 535,989 of record QEOT01000916.1, on the reverse strand, counting down.
GCAAATTCTACACACCGGAACGATTTAGTATTTCGGCTAGGCCCCGAAGAAAGCAAAGATTGTAGTTAGGAACTTTGAAATACGTAATTGGTTGACTGCAGATTTGAAGTCTGTTTTGGGGACAAATGATTCGTGTTTGAACATGAGAGGGCATTGTAGAGACTGCGATTTTTTTTTTTTTTTTTTTTCTAAGCAAGCAAATTTCATTAAAAAAAGAAAAGATGATACATGAGGAGGGGGTAAGGTTCGTAACAAACACTCCAGTACAATAACCACAGTGCAAAAGTGATTAAAAAAGAAAATTAAAACTGGTTTGGGGACTAATTTTTTGGTTTCCACTCATGCCCTACAAAGAGGGCGTCATTTTAAAAGATGGTTTTTAAATAAGCCATTGCTGGAGGCAGTGTAAGCTGTGGGTGTATTGTAGTTTGTTGTTTTAAGATATTTTTTGAAAAGATATTTAGTCCTTTTTTCAAGATCATCGATTAGGAAAAGCAATAACATAATAATCCATTTTTGCATGACAAGTGTAAGCGATAACTTAGTCACTGATGGTTTGGAGGTGAGGGGAGGGTAGATTTGAAAGGTCTCGAGGTGAAGAACTTGCTAATGTGGTGGGTGTAATCGGTGGACTCATTGGGGCGTAACGGCGCTTTAGTGCTAAGCGCGCGGGCGGCCCACACTCCGACATTTTTGTCGCGATTCTGCATCGTTCTAGTAGATCGGTGGCTGTAGTGTTGCGTGGTGGGGGTGCGTGTCAACATGTGGTCGTCGTAGAGAGATAGATTTGACCAAAATCGAACTGGCGGAGGGGAGGAGGAAAAAAACACTATCATAGAAACATATACACTAAACAATTTCAAAAAGGGAAAGGAGCCTCTCCAAACTCCAGCAAGAACACTCGGAAGGATTGAGTTTCCTAGAGAGAAGGAAAACTCTTTCTAAAAGCCAAATGGCAACTATATTTCTTTTATCGAAGAGACTGCGTCTATCATTTAGCCAATGTTTCCATTAGAATGGAATCCAATCAGGGTTGGGAATAAAACAGCCATACGGTTGGTTCAAAAGGTAACCCACGAAACGGTAGATGGCCGAATGGGGGATGGACAGAACTAAAAATGTAAAAGAAAGAAAGAGAAAATTAGAGTTTATCATCCTCGTAAACAACTACTCATTTTGTAATATGGTTATAAAGAGGTCATGATTTTATTCCGAAGGACTCCGTTATTGATGGCCGTGAAGAAAGCCCAGTTGGAGATTTGGTGCTTTCACAAACATGATCCCTCCTATTTACTCTGAATGTCTAAGATCTTCCTATTATTCAAGCTGGATAAAATTGCATTTTGTCCAGCTGTGAGTGCATCTGCACATCACATTCTCAAAGCTCTCGTATTGTCACCCAGTATTCCTTAGTGAACATGTGAACAAAAATGTGTAGAAGAATAGAGATTATGCAAGTCTCTGCTTTCTCTTGGACATCTGAGAAAACAACAACAGTATCAATGTCTCATGTCTGATCAACAATGATCCCACACGGTAGGAAAAAAGAAGTCTTCATCAGCATTCTTAAAGGGCCATACACCTCTAGAGTACAAACTCCAAACTCCTGCCCCGGAAACCCAACCGACTGAAATTGGTGGCTAGAAATAGCACCATATGTGAACACCAAATATACGCACCGGTCATTTAGCAATTTGCAGAACACACATTTTATATATTATTCCCCAAATGGGGTATGTATATAAATCCTTTCAATGTCACCAGAAAAAAAAAAAAAAAAAGGAAAAAGGAAGAAGCACATAATAATAGAACAATACTTGAAAACCAAAACTATTAGAACACATTGTACCTTCATACTCCACCGGAACCAAAGGAAAAGGGGAAAGAAAATACTGAATAACTCAGAGCGAAAACTACAGAGAACATCACCATCCCAAAGCTTGTTTTGGTAGGCCATTGTTTAACACTTGACTTCCTTCAATCCATAAGCAAAGTAGATAAAGGTAGGATCAGTAGCACCTTCCTTGTAGTATGCGAAAACTAAACTGCCTTCATCATGCATGCTTTCACCCACAAAACTGCCACAGATATGAGTCAATGAATCAATACAGTTTTCCCAAAAAATAAAAATAAAAATAAAAGATAAATTGTGGAGAAGAGCAGGGAGCACATACAACTGGAGGTCACTCAGCTTTGAAAGGAGGAACTTGGTCGCTGCCTCAATGTGTTTCTTAAACAACTCTTGCCGCTCAGGCTCCAATTTGCCTGTCAGATTCTTGATGTACCTCTTCATGTATGTGACAAACTGCTTCTTGTCAAAGGAAGGTTGCTCCTGAAAATAGCATATTGTTTGAAATCCAGAGCATGAACATCAATAAGATCATAGCTAGTATAAGCACTCAGCTTTCTCACCTGAAGCCTAAAGGTATCAACAATGTCAACAACCTTCACAACTTGGTCATCAACTCCTTCATCCTCATCTGCACCTTCTGCAGAAGGGTTAGCCCCGATGTCTACATCGACGGCTCCTTGAGCAACCCACTGTTAGACCAAAAATACCAATATTAACCAACGACTGTGGAATAAAAAAGCTATATAAAAAGTAAAAAAATACAAAATAAAAAGAAGAAGAAGAGTTTGAACCTTTCCTTCCACCTCCCACAGCATCCCATTCTCAATTTCCTTGTAAGGGAACGAGTCCGAGAGAAGTTCATCGCCTGAAATTTCATCACACAAAATCAGTTTGTCAGAAAAAAAGGCTATTATAGTTCAAAAATAATTTCCACCCATAATAAAGAAGTCCAGATGCGTTTCAACAGTACAACCAAAGAGGAATCTTTTACTCACAAAGGCATCATAAGAAATTACTAGCACGAATATTAATGAGATAGGAACATTAGCAACCATATTAAAAGAAACTATAGTCATATATACTTCACTATGCACAACACACACACACACGCAAATAAATATACATAAACAAATACATACACACATACACACACACACACACATATATATATATATATATTTCACGATGTGCACGGTAGTTATGTGAAACCACCAATTAATTTATATCAGGTACATGAAACCGAAAGGAGTTCATAAGTGAAAAGCCAATCCGAGTAAATTATAAGAAAAAAAAAAACCCCAAAATACTTGAACTCAATTTTCTGGTTTGTCAGAAGTTTCAATTATAATTTAGAGCTCAACTAAACTAATCCAACCTACAAATAATACTAGTTTAAATGCACAGAATTCTCTCCAGAATATTAAAAAGATATACCAAAAATACAGTAATAAGGAAAAAAAATTAAATATTGAAATTTGTGCCTTTCCAATTGGTTTCTTAACATCTACACAGAGCCTCAGTTAATGTATAAGATAACACCAGCTTTCTCACTCACGATTAAACAACCTAAAACCCAGAATGAGAAAATTACGCAAATATTTTAGATCCGATTGGTTGAATCTTCAATTAGCTTACACAGAAAATTTCAGCTTTTCACGCTTAAATAGAAAAAATCATGCTTTTCAATTCTCTCCGTTCAATAAAACCGAAAACTTTTACGTCGACCAAAGCAGCAGAAAATAAAAATAAAAATATCGTAGGCAACAATTTTAACTCGGAAAAATGCTGTTAGAAACGTATGAAACCCTAGAAACTATTCGAAACAAAACGATCATAATTAAAGAAATTAAATTAATGAAATTTCCTCTTAAAGAAAAGACGGATAGAGAAAAAAAAAATTGACCTGAGAGAAGATCCTGGTAAACTAGCATGATTGCAGAGTTTCTTTTCTACGGAATTGGATATGGAAACTTGATAAAAATTGAAAAAGAAGCAGAGAAGGCAAAAAAGAGTGTAAGCGTGAGAGCGCGAGGGAGTTTTGGAAGCTTAGCGGCGGTGAATTATTTATAAACAGAGGGGTGATGAAACAGGAGGAGCGTTTGTTTAAAATTACCAAACTAGGTCCAAGGTTTTTTGGGTTCAATTCCAATTGTGAGTCGTGACTGTGTCTCTGCGTGCGTAGAAGATGGAACAAGATTCTAATTCCTCGGAGCTTCCATCCTCCCCACCCAGACAAGTTACAACCACCGTAGAGACGTGGAGAGTGTTCTTTATTATTTATTAAATTATTTAATGATGTTTTAGGAATTTATTTATAGAGAATTTCTATTTACAGTCATGAATGAGAAATTGTGTGTGCAGTCTTGTTGATAAATAAGGATAAAAAGAGAAAAAAATATTATTTTAAAAAGAATATTATTGTAATTTTAAATTTTTTTAAATATAATTGTATAGACTTGTATGAGCAATTTCAATTTAGGGACGATATATAGACTTACTGTTATATATATATATTATGAAAATGAGTAATCTTTATACGCCGTATTCTCATTCTACTTTTATTTTACTATGTAAGATATGATACAATTATTATTATGATTAAGAATCATTCAATAAATGATCAATTAATGATAATAAATATGTCACATTTTACGTAATAAAATGAGAATGAGATGACAGTATGGTGTAACAATTTTCTTATATCTCAAGAATTTCATATTATTTAAATACAAAATGAAGCAAGATAAAGGATAATAATAGAATAATAATTATATTACAACTCAATTACAACTTTATATTAAAAAAATTATAAACTTTTTTTCCCATATCAATAATGTTTGAGCTTGTAAACCATTTCTATATGCTAGTATCATACGTGTTAATTAGATAGATGTCTTCATGTCACATATCAACTTTTTTTTTTACCGATTCGAAAATAAAATGATTTATGTAAACTCCACGCAAAAGGTAAAAGGAAAGACTCGAAGCCGTTGAAGAAAAAGGAAAGAAAAGAGACAAAGGAAGGGTAGGGGTTGGACATTTTAAGCAAGTGATGGGGGATGAAATGAAATAAAAGTTGAGAGTAATTCTGTCGGCGCCGAATATCCATTGCATGTGGTCATATTCCTCATTAAAAGCAGCTCATTCGGATAAGAATAAAAGAGAATCAACTTTATTATCGAGAAGGTTATGGATCAGTGTGTTATATATATATATATATATATAAATATATATATATAAATCTAATTGTAAGGATTTCTGTTCGTTAATACGTGTATTTATTTAATATGATTAATCAGAAAATAGAGATTATTAAAAACAATGTTAATTTAAATTTAGAATATAAAAAATATATAAGTAAAAAAGTATTTTCGATTATATATTTTTTAAAATATTAAAAAATAAACACACTGATCAATATATTATTTTATCAGGATATTTTGTCCTAGATTTCAACATTATTACTGTATTTGATGCGTCAATAAATAAATTTACATATGATCTGCTCTTTTTAAATGGATCGAGATTGATGAAAATGTGAATATAGCTGAGAAATGGGTTAATGTTAAGAAAGGAAGGGTATATAATTTAAATTAGCTCAGATTTTCATAAAAAAATCCGTTGTCGTCCAGCGGTTAGGATATCTGGCTTTCACCCAGGAGACCCGGGTTCGATTCCCGGCAACGGAAACTTTTGTTTTTCCCCTTTATTTTCAGTGCTTTATGGTGCTACCGGTAAACTTGTGTTATCCTCTAATTTTTGCACAAGTTGATGAGATAGAAGATGGTATGACACTTGCAATCACAATGGCATCTTCGTGTCTCCCTAATTTTTCATTCACCTTTTAATGAGAAAATAATTGCACAAATTTGGGCGCTGTTTAGCACTATTTATATATATATATATTTTATGTAAGAAAACCTCTCCAACGCAAGGCCTTTCGGACCCACCCCCACAGAGTAAACTCTGATCCCGTGCACCGTATATATATAAACCACAAACACACATGTTCAACTTCTCGACAGCCACAATCCATTAGAAAATGAATAGCAACCACAATGATTCCCTAACATTCACAACTTGGAATAAAGTATAAAACAGTAAAATACAATGCCATCAAACTGAGGAGAGAACAATTTGTTATTCACCCAACTTTACTTTATTTGAAGAAGGCCAGCAGCTTCCTCTAATAATCTATCTCAATGTTTTAATACACCTTCAATCTGACCTGTGTGTGTTCCACACTAACAATACTGAACAGGTACTGAATACAGCCCTGCAGTATGCTTTGTTTGAATGCAAAGCCACCGATCATGAATCCAAGATTTGGGAAAAACAAAGCCATCTCCATGTTGAGAGTTTATGGATCTTATAATCCACAATCATTTGGACTCACTTATGACTCATCTGCTGCATTGAGCTCATTCAATGTCGCGATTATCTTCCACTGTCAGAAACTACATTAGTAATATATTTTCAGACGAGAGCGAGCAGGGCATCAACTTACAGAACAAGAAACAGGTGGCAAGGCTATTTGAAGTATGTTGGCATGTTTTGAATAGTAGAATCCAACATATGATGCAGGAAAATCACGCGTTGTATTGAGAAGAGCATCAACAGATAAAAATTTGATAATCTGGCACCGCATCTCCTACATTCAAGTAGTTGACATCAACTGCAATATCCCCAAGGTCATCTAGCCAGCACAAACATTGTCGTGTTAATTTTGATCCTTCAAAATCATATAAAAGCAACAGATCTAAATATCCAAGAACCTAGTAGTGCAGAAAATATAATGAAAGGCCAGACCTTCATATATTGTCCTTGCATAACGTACATATTCGGGTATGAGGTCTCTATATATTACTCCTTCTGGGTAGGCATCCAGCACCACCAGGACTCCTGTGGAATTATTTTAAGAAAGCCAAATAAAATATACCTGGTGATGGAAGAGAGTCTGCGTGCTTTCTTTGAACTTCAAGAAATTAAACATGCATCTTCCTCAAACATCCAACCCACCCCCAAGCTAAACATTTAACAACTTTGGATAAGTTGGGAAAGGTACCTGGTGCCACCCAAGCTTTAGACAAATTGCTAGGCAATGGAGCCAGCCAGAGAATATTTCGCAAGTTCATTGAATCATCATATTTCACATTAGACCCTAAATGATAACATTAATATTAGTACAATCTTGCACTGTAACTGCTAGAATTTCCAAGTCGACTGTCCTATTAAAGTTTAAATATTAAAGGGCAAAAACACACTTTTCACCTCTAACTATAAGGTGTTTTACAATTTCTACTCAAAATTACCAAAACTGACACATTGCACCCTCCAGTTACTGTTGACTATCATATAATACTCGTTGTTAAGATCCATTGGTCAACATTGTGACACATCACCTGTCTTCCGCCATCTTAACCGTCAGATTTGAACAAAGGGTACTATTTTCCAGTTGGAATGAAGAAAAACTCATAACTGGTGTGGAGAATTTGATGGCGCAATGTATTAGTTTTGGTAGAAAGTGAAACACTCGGTAGTTTTAGGGTGAAAAGTTATTTACCCGATATTAAAAGATCCGTCATCATTCTCTTTTCATTAGTAACATGGTGGAAAAAAAGAAACGTTTACATAAAGCACAATTTAATAACTCCACTTCTGTGTTTTTTCTTTACATATGAAACCCCTAGTGAAAGAGAGAATATTAGTGTCTTGAACATATTTTTTTATAAGTAAAATAACATTTTATTGATAGTAGTAAATAGGCATAGTCCAAGTACACAGGAGGTATACAAACAACATACACCTAGTTACAAAATAAAGAGCTAAAAAGTGACACAAGAAAGTCATTTAAGCAAGCTCCATTAAGAACACAAGAAGAGGCCCAAAGAAATAAAGTATGAAAGAAGAAACAAGCCAGGGTAATAAGATGTAGAATCTGAAAGAGACAAATGTAATGAAATGGTATAAAACAACATGTGATGGTGTTATTTAGTAAATATTACCTATTTGACAATAGCCCATATTGTATGGAAAACGTTCTTTATCATATGCTGGGTATTCTTTAGCATGGAACCTGGCAAACATAGAGTTCTAATGTCATTAAGAGCGTCGAGGATAGCATGTAAGCTCGTTCCACCCCTTCGATGAATTCTTTTGCAGCATAATTGGCACTGAACATTATAAGAGTGTGTGACAAGGATAATAACAACTTACAATATACCAAGTCTTCCGGTATCCGTTGCAAGAAAAAGGTGACCGTGAAAGAAATCATAGCGATCAAGGGATATGTCCAACCCTATAGTTGGACCCCGGGCAACAATAATCTTAAACAAAAATTCCAAATATGAATTTAAATCCTGCCATTTGACAACAAAATATTACAACTCTCTGGAAAAAGGTCATGAAACATTATTCCTGTGATACAAATAGGACGTATTAAGGCAGCTAAAACATTATTCCTGTGATACAAACCTCGCTTATAAAACGTCTCCCATACGGTGTTCTAGTCAGCTCACATCGGCTTTCTTTTGATCTTTCAACATCAGGAACCTATTACATCTAAATAAAATATGTTTTACTCATCAACATTCTATAACAAATTTGAGGTTTAAGCACTCTACGTCTTGCAAATTTCAATGCAAGACACACGAACATTGCCAACATTACTAATAAAATAATGGCAACACCGCATCGCATAAAATTGTAGCATAACAATCTGAAGCCGTTCTCTCTCTCCACATGGCGCTTTTTCAGCGAGATTTAAACATCAAATTTATCATATACAATCCACTTGATATCACGGTCAACACTTCTAACAATCAAAATCAATCTCAGAAATCATAGCATCGCAATTCCTATAAAAGGCATCCAGTCCCATGCAATCACAAAGTTTAGAAAAGGAAATGCAAAATTCTTCAAATTGCACACATTTTAAAACAATCTTAGAAGAAGCAACAAGATCCCCGTAATTTTCCTATCATGTTCCAATATCACATGGAAAGTTTAGTGCACGCCGGTAAAAAGAATACATATTGACCAAATATATGAGTAAAAATTCCAACAAGTTAGGATATATTTGGCATTGGCCCAATTGAGACTGAACCAAAACCTTAATAAAACAGTAAGCATATTACCAAGTAGGCTGCATAGGGAAGTACATGCAAGGACATTCATGAAAACAATTAAACAAACAAAAAAATGTCAACTGACAGTGATGATGGTGGGATCTAGGGCGCGATGTATAGCAGCTGGGTCACCACCGGAATCAACAGCAAGCCGAGCCAGCTCAAGAACCGGCTCGGGCGGCCACCAAATGAGCTCATCTTCCTCTCTTTGACTCCTTCCAGCAAATTGGATCGAACCCAAGTCTTTTCTCATAGTCAAGCACTTTCTAGAATCCATTTTGGGTTTTGGGGGAGCAAAGGGAACAAGGAATTTAAGGCAAGATTTGAGGTCCTGGGCTATGCGGGGATCGATAGTGGAAGACTGGGACTTGGGCCCGAGCAGAGAAAGCAAGTCTGAAGGGGTGGCTTTGGGTGTGGAAGATGGTGAAGATGAAAGTGAAGTGGAGGATGGTTTGTGAAAGAATGGCGTCGAGGAAGAAAACGAGGCTGTGAGGGAGAGGGAGAGGGAGAGCAGGGTCAGTCTCATTGAGAGAGAGCATTTGCCCATCCCTCTCGTATTGCTGTTTCCCTCTGGCTCGTGCGGTGACCAATATGGGTAATAAACAGAGAAATGGTATTATGCAATTAATTTATGTTACTCATACAAAATATCTCTACAAATTTTTACTATTTGCACAATCTTTATGCACTATATTTTTTTTTTCTTTTATCAAATATTTATTATATAAATAATAAATAGAAAATTTGAAATAGTTTAAAAAGAATAAACTCAAAAAATAATTTTTAAAAAATATTAAAAATTTAAAAAAAATGTAAAGTGTAGTAGAGATTATGCAGTAAAACTCTTTTAATCTTTTTTTTATATTCTTAGCTGAATATATATTTTTAATTTTTTTTAATAAATCATATAGATTATATTATGTGAATTAAGAGATACAGTAGCATTACTCATAAACTTATAACAGAAATGCATATAGACAAGAGTTTGGGGATGCCCGTTTATTAGTTATTTTCTAATTAATTTCAGAATCATTCATAAGATTTGAACTTTTCGCATATTTTATTCTGGGGAACTTTATAATTTAATCATTTAGATCATCTCTAGTTAAGTTTTTAATGGCTCAACATATCATGATAAACATATATGTGAGCCAATCAGAGGTTGAAACAACTTTAATTTCAGTCATTTCATTATCATTAAACAAAATAAAAAAGCTAAAAACTAGTTTTTAAAATCCAAAAAACATGAAAATTAAAAAAACAAAAAACTGCAAAAAAAAATTTAATTCTACATATAACCATGAATTGCGTAAATATCAACTTTAAAAAAGAGTAAAGTTTACTATTAAAAATTAATCTTTTTTTTTTATATGTGAATCTTATGTTTTAGCACGAGGGTCACTACTCCCTTCTCATGGTAGCACCACCACAGGTGGGCCACCATTGGACATCCCATGGGTGCCACCACCCCATGGGGTGAACCTCGCAAGTCACCTTGGGTTAGCCCACGGTGGCTCCCCTTGAGCATTCCAATCTGAACCGTCTAAGGTGGATCTAGTGGGCCACACATGGTAGCATTCTTGTTTTGCTTTTTAGAATATGTTGTAATAGAAAATGTATTAATATTTGTAAGTTATAAAGAAATCTTTGATTTTAAAAATTATATTTTAATATTTTTTTGTTATTATTTTTCTATATTAATATAGTTATTATTATTTTAACTGTTTAAGTTTTTATGAAAAACAAATAACTAGTGTGCCAAGATTCTTTCAATTATAATTTTTTCTTTTCGAATATTGTTGTTGGCTTTTAGCTTCTTTTTCTATTTTGGGTTTCTATAAAATAAAAATAAATAAATAAATAAAAAGATTGCATTTTTTATTCTAAAAAAGGGCTTTCTAACAATTTTTTAAAACATTACTTGTATAATATTTTGTTCTTTTATTGCAATGAATAGAAGAAAATTAAACTGCAAATTTCTTATAATTCAATAATTGGGTTACTTAAAAAGTGAAAATCCAATGAGCCTTTTGTAAAACGATAAAATTAAGAACTTTGTGACCAATTATATATGCAAGATATAAGTAAGGGCATGTTGCAAACTGCCCATTAGGGGTGTAAATTTAAACCGAAAAATAGGACCGGATCGGATCGAACTAGACCGGTTGGTCCGGTTTTAAATTGGTCTGGTCTGAAACCAGTTCCTATATTATGAAACCGGCCGAACCCGGTCCGGTTTCAGTTCTGTAGTTTCCGAGACTAGACCGGACTGAACCGGACCGGTTGAAATATATATAAATTAATTTTATATATTATACAAAATATTTTTTATATATAGTTTTATATACAATATATAATTATATATCATATTTGAAATAATTTCATATTATAAATTATAACATAAAATGTTAATCTTAAATATGAACATTTGTAATTTGTAATTTGTTTGATCTTATGCTATTAATATAATTATATATAAGATAATGTTATTATAATTTATAAAATAAAAGTTTAATCTTAAAGATGAAAATTTATTTAATCATATGTTTTAAACATAAACTATATATATTAAATTATTAATAACATTTTATCATAAAAAAATAACACTTTATTATATATTTTTTACATTTTAAAAAAAGGAGAAAATTGAACCGAACCAGACTGAAAACTGGTAAAACCGGAGGTACCGGTTTAAGAGGGTAATTGGGACGTAATCAGTTTTGAAAAATACAAAATTGATATATACCAGTTCGGTCTTAAATTTTATCCAAAACCAAACCGGTTACATCCCTACTGCCCCATGTTGGCAAAGATGATGTGCATAAGGAGTCCAAAGCCCAACACAGATGGGACTTGTCCAAACATGGGCCTAATTTCTGTACAAAAGAGGCCGGAAGATGAAACTCCGTTGTATCCAACTAAAAATCTGGGTATCTTGTTCTGAAAAAAAGGATGATCATGGGTTCAATCCTGCCTCCGACAAAGAACTTTTAAGAAAATTGCTCTCATACTTTCTAAAAGCGAAAATGAAATTGTTTCGAGTATAACGAGATCATGTATTTGAGCCTCAAAAGGAAAAATAAAAATAAAAATTGACCGTATCATATTGTATAAGGTTGTACAGATGATTAATGTAGAACTTAAAAGCCACCCGATTGCCATCAATGCAGAACAGAAATGTAATATATGATGAAGTCCCTGAGCAGCTGAATATTGTTCACAAGGATCAAGCTGCAGACTGCACATGAATTGGCAATTATATCCGGCTAAAGGGTCCATTGCAGCTATACTTCATATTTCCTGCAAAAACAATGTTCTTGAGATCGATCAGTTCCAATGATTACTGTTCCACTCCTTTAGTTATATATATATATATATATAAAGAAATGATATTTGTAATCATGAAGTGCATAAGCGTCGCGCAATCCCTTTAAAAAAAAGTGAGCAAATATGGGATCTACATGAAAAAAAATTATTTTTTAATAGCTGACCCTACTGTTTTTCAAAACAATTGCATAGCTCTTACGCACTCTACGACTATATGTAGCATTACTCATATATATGTCAACACCTTCCTCATTCAGAAAGCCTGTTGAAGTAGCGAAATAGCGGATACTCAAATTTCAAATCTTATCAGGACAGTACCATCCAGGACAATCAATTATACAACCTAGATTTTGCACCACAGAGATGGAAATTTTCTTCCAAAAAAAAGGAAAACCCTCTCAGCTGAATGAAATGTCCATATTCTGCCAATACATCTTCCACATGTAGCACCACTCTTAAGTTTATTATCAGTGGCATTTATATTTTCTAGACAATAAATATCAAAGTTAAAGTTACTCACAGTCAGAAGCCACATATCTGCCCAAAGATAAATTAAAGCCCATCTACGACTTTGATGCCAGCACCCTTGTCCCAGTCCTCTGGAGGGGCAACATCTGCCATTATCTTTTCCTGACCACGCCAAAGAATCTGTACCCAGTAATCCGGCATCAGCTCAGTAGACCGAAACAGAGCAACACCTGAGACAATTTACAGAAACATATATGATAGAACTTACCTTGTCTATGACCCCGAATCCCTTAGCTCTTGTGGCATCCATGTAAAACGGTCTTTTCATCTTATCAAACACGGTCTCGACTGACTACAAAAGATTAATTTATTGGATGAGTGAGTTCATTTTTTCCCACTTTCTAATGAATGAATAAAGCTAACTAATGCATCATACTCACATTTCCAGTGTGCTTTGCCAGGAGTCCTACAAGAGTGTCCCTGTTTGTTATTACCTGCAAAAGCAATTAGCACGCTATGATCATTTCTGAAAATGTGAATTAAGGGGGAGGGCTCCAATGGGAAAGCTCAAAAACTAAGATTCCGCATAATCAGTTAATTCCTTATCATGGTAAACAATAATGGTCGCAACAGGCTCAAACTCCAAGCTGCAATCGCATGATCACGGTCTTCATGAAGATTCCTCTTGTCTCTTCTAAATGGGGTGTAAAGGAACCATCAAATGACAAGATGCTAGCCCAGGTACTACTTTGGAATGTATTTGGATAATAAAGGAAAGAGGAACAAACTGACCCATGCATCTTGGAAACTTTGTTCCCCAATTATATGGAAAGTTAGAGAACACAGGAGTTTGTAACTACCTCTTTTGCACGGATTAGAACATCACTTGCGGGCATCAACCCAGATGATGGGACACGAGGTTGTTGGATCATGGCTGAAAAAGAATTCAAGCGTACGGCATTGACAAGAAGAAAGGATGGAAGCATTGAAAGACCACATCACAAATTAAAAAGGCCAACTACATCGTACCCTTGGCATGCGGCATCATAAACCGTTTACCCTTAGATCCAGCTGCAAGTAGCAGACAAGCCTGACCTATAGCGGCTCCAACAGCGACTGTATGTATCTGTGTCACAAGCAACGGTTATATAACAAGAAAAAAACTATAAACATTGAAACTATTAAAACCACACTTCATAGTCTAACAATGAAGAAAGTAAAAACATCATATAAACATTTGAGACATCCAGAAAATACTTCTAATCCATCTACTTTGTGTTAAATACAAAACTCCTTTACAGCCTAAAAGGGGCACATTAGAGGGGTGACATTTATAGACATGGGACTCGTTTAGGTTATTTTTATGAAAGAACCAGCTCATCCCCCACTGCTATCACCTATACATTGCTTCCATCTCACCACCACCACCACATCAATTTAATTGCTATGGCTACCAGAAACCAACACAGAACTACCACCTATAGTCCTGCTGGAATGCCACCATTCCCACAGCCAACCCAACCTATACTGTGGTTGCCACTTTACAAATTGCAAAGTAACATCACCACCAACGGCACATCATGCTACGACAATCACAATCACCAACTTACTGCATAAGCAGGAAAAATTGGAGAAATTTGAAAAGAAGTTCACCTCATTCTTTAACTGCATCATTGCATCATAGATTGCAAAACCTTCTGTCTCCATCCCAACCTGAAAGATAAGCAGTTTAACTTGATTAGATTAATTGATTGAAAGCATTAAGAAGAAAACGCCTAGGAAAAATTTACAAATACCCAACACAGCACAAAATTCCGATTGGCTACATCTTGGTTTTAGGATTTATGTAACCCTCCAGGCTGGCTTTTCCTTTGTACAAGATATTCCTCCTCTGATTGGCTTAGAGGTATCTACTTAGGTCCCATCTTGCCATTCCTGACTCTAGGGTTTCAAGATAGTTCCAAATTGAGACAACCCAAATGGTCATAAATTTTTTTTTTTGATAAGTAAGAAGATATATTGCTCAAAGAATAGGCCTAGCCCAGTATATACAATAAGGAGTCCTAGCTAATAGGACGTGGCAGAGACAAGAAAATCATGAAGGGTCATGCCATTAAAATCAATAGCAATAGCCCAAGTACAAAGAGTGCCATAAAATGATGTTAACAATTCCTCTGTCGATCTTAATGGCATTGATAATACATAATTTTTTTTCATCACATTTGTTAAATTTTTTTTCGTAATAAAAAAAAAAAAACAGATTGGTTATCCAAAATCACCCTACCTTAAAGTGACAAAACCATATTGCAAGCAAGACTGCTTCAAACAGACCGGATTTCAAACATTTATTTATTTTTTATAAGTGAGGGTTTCAAACATATTAGACAAGATTATTAAAATACTGCAACAAAATGCCTAATCTATAGCAAATAAAATTAAACATACTACATTTCATGTGTGTTACATGGTATAATTTAGTGTGAAACTTACTGTTTCACCATCATCACGAGTAGTTCCTGTAGAATTTATATAAAGGTATATTGGTTCTTTGGGATCCATCCATTGAAGGTACATCAATTCTGCAACGATAAGCTCCGTCACAGCTGGCACCAACTGATAGATACAAATAGTTAAATTGTTGCATGAATTGCAAAAGAGACTGGAAAAATAAGTTTATTTATAGCTAAAAATAAGACTAGAAAAATAAAGTTAATGTGAACTATTAACAGCATATAAGGGAATGGCATGGATAGCAAGAGAGACTGGAAGAATAAAGTTCATGTGAAGCGACTAGATGGAACTACAACAATTCTGAAGTTAAAGTTAATGTGAAGTGCCTTTAATGGCTTTCATGCATTAAACAAAACAATTCTGAAGTGACTAGATGGAACTAAAAAAGAATAAAATCACCATAAAAACACCATATTTCTGAAGTACACAAAAGAACATAGATGATATCTGTGAAGAATTTATTCCATAATAAATTTAACAGGTGTTAATATGAGTGTTCCATCTGTCTACTGCTCCAAGAGTGGCTTGCCCCGGACTTTAACACCAAATAACATTTTTATGTTAATAATGTGATAAATCTCACCTCCCCTCACCTCAATACAAACCAGCTTGCCAAACAACCAAAATGAGTGGCTACTTTATGGTGGCAGGAATTTTTTTTTTTCGATAAATGGTATATTCAAGCACAGAAATGGTATATTCAAGCACTTACAGGCATGCCGATGTAAACAATCCTCCCGTGAAGAAGCAGAGAAGGCAAGTCCGGTGGAGGTCTTCTGGGCCTATGCTCATTGTAGGAAACTGATCTTTCCACCTAATTCAATCAGATGATATCATTCCAACAAATAAGTAAAGCTACAAATAAAATAAAAAAGACACTCAACAACAAATTAGAACACAGATAAACTTTAAAAATTGGCTCAATCAACACCAAACATGAAAATTAAACTAGAGCAACGTTTGCACCCGTATAACTTGAGGGATCATATTGGGGGATAAATTGATAATGTTCAGAATTCGCATAAGTCTTCGTACAATCATTCAAAGGCCTAATGGGGATAGAGATAGAAGATTGTTATGGGAGGAGCTAGCGGGAGTTCATTATATTTGGGAATTACCTTGGGTTGTGTGTGGGGATTTTAATGTGGTACGTTTTCCTTGTGAGAGGGCAGGGACTACTTCTTTGTCACGGGCCATGGCAGATTTCTCGGAGCTGATTTTTTATCTCAATTGGATCGATCTTCCTCTAGTCGGGGGGTTGCACACTTGGTCCAACAGTAGAGGGGGGTCAAGATTGGATAGGTTTCTAGTCTCTTCTTCTTGGGAGACACATTATCCGAACCTAAGCCAGAAGCGCTTGCCTCGGGTATGCTCGGATCATTTTCCCATTTTGCTAGATTGTGGCGGTATTCTCGGGGGAAGGCGATATTTCAAATTTGAAAATATGTGACTTCATACGGTCGGTTTTGAGGAGAAGGTGAGGAATTGGTGGGCCTCCTACTCTTTCTTTGGCACCCCTAGTTTTATTGTGGCAAGTAAACTAAAAGCTCTCAAGTTGGATTTAAAGAAGTGGAATATTGAGACTTTTAGACACACCGATGAGCAAAAGAGTCTTCTATGGAACGAGTTGAATTCTCTTGAAGCGGGGGAGGTTAGTGAGGAGTCTTTGTTGAGAAAGATTGAGGTGGTGGCTGAAATGGAGAGAGTTTTGTTGCTGGAAGAAATCTCTTTGCGCCAGAAATCTAGGATGGCGTGGTTGAAGAAGGGTGACAAATGTACTAAGTTCTTTCACAAGATGGCAAACTCCCACAGGCGTAATAATGTGATTGAGGTGATACATTTTGGCAACACAGTGCTTCAATCTCCAGTGGATATTCAAGATCACATAGAAAGTTATTATGAAGACTTTCTCAAAAGACAGGTGTGGCGACCTAAACTGGATGGGTTACTTTTTGAACAGTTGGATGGTAGTGCAGTGAGTTTGTTGGAGAGACCATTTGAGGAGTTCTAAGTGCAGCAGGTGGTGAGAGGTATGTGTAAAGATAAAGCCACGTGGCCGGACGGTTTCTCTATGGCTTTTTTCTAAGAGTGTTGAGGCATAGTGAAGGATGATGTGATAAGGGTCTTCCATGAGTTTAATTGTTGCCACAAGTTTGAGAAGTCCCTCAATGCAACTTTTATTGCACTTATTCCGAAGATAGTGGGAGCCATTGAGTTGAAAGATTTTGGTCCTATTAGTTTGGTAGACGGGATCTATAAAATCATTTCGAAGGTATTAGCTAATCGAATGAGCTTGGTGATGGACAAAATCATTTTCAAGCCTCAAAATGCCTTTGTACGTGGCCGGAAAATTTTGGATTCAGTTTTGGTAGCGAACGAGTGTTTGGACAGCCGGTTGAGGGATGGTATTCCGCGAGTCTTATGCAAGTTGGATATGGAAAAGGCCTATGATCATGTGTGCTGGGATTTTCTGATTTATATGCTGAGGAGGTGTGGCTTCGGTCATAGGTGGTGTAGTTGGGTGAAACATTGTGTATCTACCGCTCGGTTTTCTGTTTTAGTTAATGGGCAACCCTGTGGATTTTTTCAAAGTTCGAGGGGCTTGAGACAATGAGATCCGTTATCCCCTTTTCTCTTTGTTTTAGTGATGGAGGCGCTGAGTCACACTTTGGAGGAGACGGTAAGGGGAGGTTTTATTGCTGGTTTTTCAGTGGGTAATCCTAACACAGGTGCCTTTTCCATTTCCCACTTGTTGTATGCAGATGACACCTTAATTTTTTGTGATGCTGACAGTGGACAGCTTCAAGCTTTAAGGGCTGTTCTTTTGTGCTTTGAAGCCGTTTCGGGGCTCAAGGTGAACTTAGAAAAGTCGGAATTGGTCCCGGTAGGGGAGGTGGATAATATCAACCATCTAGTAGAGTTGTTGGGGGTGCAAAGTGGCCTCTCTTCTTATGAGATACCTTGGATTACCTTTGGGAGCCTTTCAAAGCAAAAAATATTTGGGATGGTGTGGTAGAAAATGTTGAAAAAAGATTGGCGGGTTGGAAGCGGCTCTACCTATCAAAAGGGGGGAGACTAACTCTCATCAAAAGTACTCTCTCAAATCTTCCTACATACTTTCTCTCATTATTCCCTTTACCGGTGGGTGTGGCCAATCGGATCGAAAAAATGTTTAGGGCCTTCTTGTGGGGTGGAATGGGAGAAGAGCAGAAATTCCACTTAGTGAGCTGGCAAAAAGTGTGCTGCCCAAAGGAGGTGGGAGGCTTGGGGGAGAGTAATTTATTCTTTTTTAATAAAGCTCTCCTTGGGAAGTGGCTGTGGAGATTCCAATCGGAAGTGGAATCGCTATGGAGATTGGTTATTGATCGGAAGTAAGGTTGTGATTGGGGGGGTTGGTGTTCCAAGAAGGGTAGGGGTACTTATGGGTTGAGCCTCTGGAAATTTATTAGAAAATGGTGGAAGGTGTTTGTAAAACACACTGATTTTGAGGTGGGAGAGGATACAAGAATCAGCTTTTGGTTTGATGCACGGTGTGGTGAGAAAGCCTTATTTTCTGTTTTTCCTGGAGTATTCAGATTGGCGGCAAATCAGCAAGCCGTTGTTTCGGATGTAATGAGTCGAGCCAACGGTAATGTACATTGGAATATGATCTTATCCAGAAAAGCGCAAGATTGGGAGGTGGATGAAATAGCCGGTTTTTACAGCTTTCTTTATTCCAAGAAGATAGGAGGAAATGGGTGAGATAGAATGTTGTGGAAACACTCAGGGAGCAGAAAATTTTCAGTTAAATCTTTCTATAAAGTGCTGGCAGCACACCAGCCCAGTGGATTTCCTTGGAAGGGTATTTGGAGAGTCCTTGTACCCCTTAAAGTTGCCTTTTTTACTTCGACTGCAGCTTTAGGAAAGATTTTGACAGCTGATAATTTAAGGAAACGTGGTGTGATTGTGATGGAGTGGTGTTACATGTGTAAAAGCAATGGCGAATTGATTCAGCATCTTTTTTTGCATTGTGAGGTGGCAAGAGAATTATGGGCGGGTATTTTCAGTCAGGCTGGGTTGTCTTGGGTCATGCCCAAGAGTATGGTGGATCTCTTAGCATGTTGGAATAGGAAGCATCATTGCTCCCAACTAACAACGACATGGAGGATGGTTCCTTTGTGTCTTCTGTGGTGTATTTGGATGGAGCACAATGAGAGGTGCTTCAACAACAAGGAGAGAACTGAGGGGGAATTATGAAATTTTTTTGTATTTTCTTTAGTTCAATGGTTTGCTGCTATTGTATTAAAGAGAGGGAATGCCCATGAGTTCTTGCTTTCTTTTCAACTTTCTAAAATGTAATTAGGTGTCTCTTTTGTATACTTCCTGTATACATGGGTTGTGCCTAGTTTCGTTCAATCAATAAAGTTTCTTACTTTATAAAAAATAAAAAATAACAATCATTCAAATGATTTTTTTTATTTTTCCAATTGAAGCAAACCAGAAAATCCACATGGCAGCTTTTTTCCAGAAAAACAAAGCGTCACCACAATGGAATCAGACAAACCCGATAAAATTAACTAAACAATTCAATCATTTCAAAGCAAATATATACAATCTAAACTAAAATATACCGACCTGCAAGCAGACACGTATATACACGCAAGATATAGAATTATATAGAAGAGAGAGAGAGAGAGAGAGAGAGAGAGCATACTTGTGCAGGAGTAGCCATGAGCTGGGGAGAATCAAACAAGTCCAAGTAAGGAGGAGTGTCAGAGTTCACGGGCCGGTTTAGAAACGTTTCGGGCGAGGTAGCAGCCACCGAAGCGAGCTTCGAAAGAAACGGGTCCTTAGGGTTTATTGGGGGAATGGGGACTTTGCCTTTGTTTTGAGCATTTACCGCAAAAGGGGTCCTTAAATATCTTCGTCTAAATGACTGTGAAGAAGTCGAAGCTGATGGGAGCGGAGAGGCCATGGGAAAGTGAAGAGTGCTAGCCATAAATTTCGGCTTTTGGGTGTGTGTTACAGTCTCGTTGTGTGGTGAAAATCAAAGAAAATGTAGTGTTTTTCTTGGAGAAGCAAGAAGAAGCTGGTGATGGAGATTTAGCGGGTGGAGGAGTGAGACGGGTGGGTCGGGTCATCGATTACTCCATTGGGTCAATTTAACATAGTTATTATGGGTTGGATGTGCGGGCCCTTTGAACCTCAGGCTTGTTGATTACTTGGAGAATCCAACTCTCCAACCCAGCCCAACAATAGTCATTCCGCTTAAAGTGACCAGCCCCATTAAAAAAGGGAGCCCACTATAAAAAAGTTCACATTTTTATATAGATCCCCCTTTTTTTTTAAAGCTCCGTTTAGATGTACAAATCAGCTGAGTGCATTTCACTTTTAAGCTGCATTAGACATCCAAATACACAAATGAGTAGAGTTCAACTTGAACTAGTTAACTGGGCCCCATGTAAATAGCGCCGGCAACTAAAGAGACTTTATGGTTCCCCAGATATGAGTTGACAATTGACATCGGTTGGATTGTGCATTTCAAGTGCATTACTCCTTGACATGTGTTGTTAGGCTCCACAACTCAAACCCACAGTATGACATTTGTTCCTTAATCCTTGTGCCAAAATGAAATTTAAAAAACTTTTCATTTTTTTTGCAAGTTCGGCGCATAATGGAAAGACAATAATATCAAATCTTAAGTGGGTCCCACAAAACTTACTCAACTATTTCAGCTCAACATCCAAACGTAGCTGAAGTAAATGATTATATTGATATGAATAGACATAGCCCAAATATACAAGATGATATACAAAAGGTCACACGTAATTAGAGAATGTGTCCCATTTTTTTCAGAGAAATGTTAGATCTACACAGATTTCACATAAAAAAACTTACACACTAACTCGACTTAATATAATAAGTCAGATTTATTTTATAATAAAAATAATTTTACAATCTGACAGATCATATTAACCCATGTCAATGTGCAAACTTTCTTGAGTAAGATTTTTTTAGACCAAGTAATTCTATTTTTTCAAAGGGATTACTCAAGGTTGCATAACTTATGACTGTTCAAATCATTTTTCCCATATAATTTGCCTAACTTATCAGTTTTTCTATTTGAAAGTTAGTGTGAAAGACACAAGTGAGAACCTTCGCATCACTAATATAACATGGAGTAGTGTCAAGAGAAGTTTAAAAATATAAATTTTGAAATATTTCTAATTTGATGTACACTTATGATCGACAAGACATCCACACCTCTTTTCTCTCAAAAAAATGAGTTATCCTTATCCTCTTGACTATTTTCTATCAACATCTTCCTTTTTTATTTTTTATTTTTTATTTTTTATTTTAATTGAGCTTTCTCTGGAAATTTGGAAAGGTAGAAAATAATGTAAACTTCACTTCAAAGGATATAATTTCTTTTTATTTTTCTTTTCTTTTGAGACCATAAAGATATCATATATGAAAAATGTTAGTTGAGCGGACCGATTGAATTTTTATTTTTTATTTTTAATAATTAAGAAAATAAATATTAGTGAATTGATATTTTTTTAAAAATATATATATATATTTAAAATTGTGTAAAAAATGATTAAAAAAAATGCATGCACTCATCGGTACACTTCATTCCGTTAAATATCGGTCACAGTATCAGTGTCCATCATCTATAGTCTAGAGTCAAAATCTCTATGGCATCATTGTTAGAGATAATGGATAACAAGCCTCAAGTCAACATCTCTATCATCATGGATGGCATTATTGTTAGAGATAATAATAAAGTCTCAAGAGTCAAAATCAATATCATCCTCAACATATGCAATCCCCGAAAAGAGAACAACAAAAAGATCGAAACATCCTTAATTGGACCGTCCATGATATTCTAATGGGTCTGGATTTTCTTACTAAAAATTGCTTCGCCTTTCTGACATAAGTATCATACCGGTCAGACTATGAAATTGGCATATAAATACATAGCAATGGCATATATAGTTATTAATTGTACAAGCGTCTCATATTTATTTAAAAAAAAAAAAGTGAAATTTATTGTTAAAAAAATAATTTTTTTAATGTGAGTATTTTATTTATTTTATTTTTTAAAAAAATTACGCAACACTTGAATATTCTATAACTGCATATAGCGCTTATAATAAATATATAGGGCCCATTTGAATAATGAAATAAAATGAGATGAGATGAGTTGGAACAGTTTGTGAATAGTAATGAGATTATTTGTTAAAATTAAATGAGATGAGATGGGATTGTTTCATCTCACCTCGAGACCATAGTCGCATCCCCCCCTCTTCATTGTCCGAAGTTCTCTTCATCCCCTCCGTCGCATCTCTATTTCGCTGATTGCCGATTGGTACTCTCTCTCTCTGGTTTTGTTGGTGTTGAATCGTTGATGCTCTGGTTTTGTATGGAAAGCCAATGGTGATGTGATCTAGAGCTAGTTTTTGTTTGGGTGAGTTTATGCATGATATCAGTTTCATCTTATACCTTGATGAAATTAAGAAATCGAGCTAGTTGTCTTTACATATAGGGTAAGGTGTGCATTCATGAGGCCTTTTGGGTGCTGATTCTTTTATTCATTATATAGCTCATTTTCATGGTTATTGAATTAGAATTTGAGCCTTGCTAGGTCAAGCGAGTTCGTGCACCAAACTGAATACCGACGCTTACATAGTTTTTTTTATTGAAATAAAAAATAAAATAAAATAATTTAATAAAAGAAGAAGGTTTTCTATCTGACAAAAATTATTCCGTCTTCAATTTTCATCGTTTCGTTAGATACATCAGCCATTCATTTTATTATGTGCAATATTGGCTGTCAAATGCTTGAATTCAGTTTCTTGGAGACAGATACATCAGCCATTCATTTTATTAACACCCAAGTCTGTTTGTCCTCCTCATTTAAGCCCTCCTCATTTAAGCCAAGATCCTCGTCTACATGGGAAACTGAGTTTCAGCCCTCCTCTTCATCCTCTACTCCAGCTAGAGCTACCCATCTTAGAGTAATAATTAATTGAGCAAGTCGGCATCTTTATTCCCCATTGGCTCTTTATTCACTATATTATTGCACTAACAACAGCAACACTATTATTTTTACCAGATTTTTTTTATAAATTAGATTTTTGAAAATAGTAACAGATTTGTAATTGTAAGAAAGGGCACCCATAGTGGGCACCGATTGGCCTTTTCTTGAAGGTTATGAAGTGGTTTAAGAACCACTTCATGAGACTTGATATCTGGCCATTAAAGGCAAGCCGGGAGTTACAATTAAAAGGGCTATCTACATAACTCCTCCCCTCTTTGAATAATTGACTTGCATCAAGAACGATATCTCTCTCAAATGGTTCTCTCTAGTCATGGCATCTAGGCTGTGGAACGTGTGAGTGTTGCTCTGGTATTACCATGTAGCACACTCCACGATCGATGTGAAGATCATGGACGAATAACGACGCTGGAGAATCCGTAGAACAACCGCACTAAATTCGAGATATTTTCAACGAGGTAATATCGATTCTGCTGTGCATTCTGATCTAGTTTTTTCTAACAATAATAAAACAGATTTTTTTAAGTAGTTTTTTTTTTTAATAAACAGATTTTTTTATGACAAATTTACATTTTATTAAAACCGAAAAATCGGATTGAACTAGACTGGAAACCGGTAAAACTAGAAGTATCAGTTTAGGAGAATAATCAGTACATAATCGATTTTTACAAATGTAAAACTGGTGCATAATAGTTCAATCTGATCTTAAATTTTGTCTAAAATCAAATCGGACCTATTACACCCCTACTTAGTATGATCAACAAGACATCCACACCAACTTGTAAATAAAATTTTTCATCCCTGCTTCACCAAATAAATAAATAAACAATTAGCTAGCTTATACAAAGATATAAGGTTTAACCTCTTTTTTTTTTTTTTTTTTTTTTTTTAAGTCGTTTCATGCGTTTCGCTTTCATTCGACTACATCAATACATAATATTTTTTCCCTCGATCCTGTATGAATATATCTGCTTTTACAAGTCCAAAACCACTTTTCTCTCAAAAAACTGTGTTATCCTCTTCACTATTTTCTATCAACATCTTGCTTTTTTAATTTTATTTTAATTGAGCTTTCTCTTGGAATTTGGAAAGGTAGAAAATAACGTATACCAATAACCTTCACTTCAAAGGATATAATTTCTTTTTCTTTTTCTCTTTTTTGAGACGATAAAGATATCATATATGGAAAATGCTAGTTGAATTGATAAAAATAATCAATTGAATTTTTAATTTTTTTTATTTAATGATTGAAGAAAAAAATATTAGTGAATTGATATTTTTTTATATTTTTTAAAAATATTTAAAACTATATAAAAAATAATTAAAAAATAAATTTACACTCATCGGTATACTTCATTCGGTTAAATATCGGTCACAGTAACACTGTCAATCATATATAGTCTAGAGTCAAATCGCATCATAGAAAAGAGATAGTGGACAAGAAGACTGAAGTCAGTCTCTATCATCATCGATGGCATTATTGTTTGAGATAATAATGGCATCAAAGTCTCAAGAGTCAAAATCAATATCAACATCTTGTTTCTCTTATTAGAATTGTCTCCCATTCAAACCCATATCTAAAATTTGTCAGATTTGTTTCTAAGCCAGCCCCTCTCATCACTCACGAGAGTATACCACAAAGTATTCGATGGGGGGTAACAGAGAAGTTGGGAATGCTAATTCACACGATCTACAGAGGAAAAAGCTCAAGCAAACATCTTCGAGATGGCCAGATGAACATGACTCTCTCTACCTACTTAACCTCATTTGGTTATATAGTTCAGATTAGAAGAGATGAAAAATTTTATTGAAAATTAAATAAAATATTTATGAAGAAAAAAATATCTATAATCTATAAATTGAGTCCAGCCCACCAAACCATCACTAGAGACAAAATGGGAGACAATGAAATAGACAAAAGGGAACAAGAGAGACATGGGAGATTGTAAGTATTAGAGAGTTAGAGGGAGAAGGCCAAAGGGTTCATGCAAGGGGGATTTGTCAACTCATGACAGGCTGGCATGTACAATAAAAGATCAGGCAAACATATAAAAGGAGATATCCAGACAACACAGAGAAGGATAAATATATATTGAGTTCAGTAGCCTCTCAAGGAAGAGTTCCAACATTCTCTATACAATGAGATATGAGGATCCATGAGTAATTATAAACAGATATATTATAGTGGAGACTTTCCTCCCCAAACTCCAGTAGACATAGACATATTGCTGATCACATAAATCTTGATATCTATAGTTCTTACTTTCTCTGCACTTATTTTTCATTCACCGCTATGAACGTACGAACCATCACCATACAACCGATATCTATAGTTCTTACTTTCTCTGCACTTATTTTTCATTCACCGCTATGAACGTACGAACCATCACCATACAACCGCACCAAAACACTGCCAGGAGCTCCAAATAATTCACATAATGCCACTGTCAGTGTAGAGTCATCCATGCCCGCAAAATACATCAACAATATTATTATGATATAAAGTTTCAATATTATTTTTTATTTTAAGATTTGAAAAAATTAAATTGTTTATTATATTTTATGTGAGAGTTTAAAAAAATTATAATGATTATAGAAGATGAAATAATTTAGTTTTGTAACCAAACCACTCCTAAAAGTTTATTTTAAAATGAATCACAAGCAAGATATTAGGTGTTTCGAATCCAATCTGCTGCTCTGCGATTTTTCTGGTCAATAACGTAAAAAATAGGGACTTCGAAGCTTGGCGACAACTTTTCAAGCCAAGGAGTTCTTCCAAGTTATGTAAACTTAATATGCAAATAATAATGGACTTTTTTTATTGGGGGGAGGCGGGGGTGTCGAAACAGTCGACTGCAGGCTCATGGTCCACTGCCAATACCAAAGGTGATCAAAGGGACTGCGATAATGGCTCCAGATGATAAGGTAAATATCTTCAAAGCTGGAAAAAAAATAGCAGAAGAAAAGAAACCAAGGTCGAAGGGTTGCAGTCCCATACCATCTTCAACACATGCAATCCGAAAAGAGAACAACAAAAAGATCGAAACATCCTTAATTACACCGTCCAACTACCATAAAAAACATCATGTCATCACAAACCAGTAACAAGCGAAAATCACACCATCAATGGGCTGCCACAGTAGCTTCATTTCCATTGGTAAGAAAAGGCTCTGTTTCAGTACTAGCACCCCTGAAAACCTCGGCAATCCTTTCTGTAGGGAGCAAGGGCAGGTAAGACGAAATCCTGTAACCCTTCTCTGCAGTGTTACGCACTGTTTGGTTGTACTTCTCTGTACAATAAGCTGCGGTTGGGACAACAACTTGAGCCACTTGGGGGAAGAGGGGCAGCTGATTGAGCTTGCGCCAAGCTAACACCGCGCACTGCTCTGCTTTTGGTTCATACTTGGAGTATAGATCCTTAGCAGTTGGCTCGCACTTGGTGAAAACAGATTTGGCAATACCTGAAGCCGTGTCCACCACCCCAGCACGCTTAACTTCGGAGGCAACAGCTCGAGCTACCTCTGGGGCGCTTTGAGCAGCTGAGAAGGCCTGAGAAGAAGCTTGCTTGATGATTGGCGGCACATGGCGGTGCAATTCAGTCACAGACGCCGCGACCTGCAATAAGAAGGGATCAATAGACTAAAATAATATAACTTAATTTTGAGAAAAGAAAATGCAAGATAAAAAATTAAAAATAAAAAAATAAAAAACCCCACAGAATTCTCCAGGGCCCAATTACCAATAAAAGGCTCTCAACAACTAATCAGAAAATGCATATAAAGAATCACATCAAGAAGATCAAAGATGAAAGTTATTTCTTCACCATACCAAGAAGCTCTTAATTTAGCAGGAAAGATGTCAAAATGGACAAAAGAGAGGCTTCTTAATTGAATTGTAGAAAGGGCTGGGACTGTGTACATCATCTGCCTCTGAGACCAGCATGGCTATTTCAGCACTCTGGACTTTTAGATGGCCAAATACAGGAGATAAGAACAGCCAACAAGAGACTGCTCACTTGTCTTAGTAGAGTTTCAAACCAAGTGTTTGGTCACAAAGAGATCTCACAAAATAAAGTTCACAATCTGATATGACTTGTTGTAGTAGATCAGATTGTAAAACTCTTTTTAATGTGAAGAATATCTAGTGTTTCCCATCTAACCACATCAATTTATGATTTTTTTTTTTTTTTGTGATACCTCGTTGTGAGCTTATCAACTTCTCTTGTGAAAACATGCTAAGTACCCCTTACCCCCTAAAAAAAAACACCCAAAAGAGAGGGGGGAGAGAGAGAGAGAGAGAGATGCTAAAATAGAGAAGATGTTACTGATCAGTCACAAGAAACGCCACCCTCAAAAGCCAAAACCATCCCGACAGTTTCAAAGTTTCCTACTTCCAATCCCGAACTGAATTTTCTACTAAACTCAAAAGTACCGGATGATAAGTAACTAGATAGCAAAAGCGACGAGTTTATATAAATTTGGTGAGTATATTGTGATTCGTTGAAATCAAAAGCACGTGCAGGAGCACTCACCTTGCGGTCCACGTACAAGAGGACCTCGATAGGAACGTCGTGGAACATGTTGTAGACAGGTGCAACGACGCTCTTGACGGTGCCCTCGACTGTCTCAACCCCGGGCTTCAGAGGACCCGCCTTGTCCTTTGCGTAACAGTAGAGGTTCGAGAAGCACATCATGGCGTGAATTGTTGCCACCTGCACAAACTCCAGGTACTTCAGCTGCCTCTGCTCCCCAACATCCTCCTCCTTTCTCTTCCACCAAAAAAATCAACCCCCCACCAAAAAAAATAAAAAACCCAAGTCAGACTCTTTGCGTAAAATCTAAAAATTATAACTTGTTCGTCAATTTAAGCATAGAAACTCGATTGAAAACAAAATCAGAAACCCAATTGCACGATTCGAAAACTAAAGCAAAAAAAGACAAAAGAATACTTATGTTTGAATGAGAGTTTTCGTACCATCTCAGCCTGCGATCTCAAATCTTCCTCAACCATGATCGAGCAACTAAGAAAAAAAATATTCGAGTGTGAGAGAGAGAGAGAGAGAGAGAGAGAGAGAGAGATGACTAGGTTAACGTTGGCCGATATAGGAGGGACGAGGCTTATATAGGAGAGGAAAGAAATCTGGCAATAAGTGGCACGAATCTCGTTGGGAACGAACGAACCTGCGTTCACAGCGCGGTGAAGTTACGCGTCTCTTCCTTTCTGCCTAGTTCTTTGGTGAGAATCAGGATACTGAGGAATACACTTCGGCTTTAAATTGCTTAGACATTAAATATTAAAGTTTAATTAAAGTAAATAAATTTTGGCATTAATTTTTTGACTTCTTCGGACACTGCGAATGCTACTTCAAAATTTGAAAAGAGGTAGATAAAATAATTTATATTAATTTTTTAAAAAAAGTAAAAATGTGAACTATAAGTACAGTAATTTTAAATATATTTTTAAATTTAAGGATGTAATATTTATCTTTAAAAGTAATATTTTATTATAAAAATTACTCCTGCTTTTCAATTTTCATTTTATACTGTTTTCACTTCGAATGTCCCATTACTTTATTTTTTGTGTTCAGTTTTAAAATACGTAAAGGAATAAATATTATTATTAATTAATATATAATTAGTGTAATTATAAAATATGTAAAAAATAGTAAAAATATTATTATTAAAAAATTAATATTATATTATTATTTTGATTAATCTAATATGGAGTTATGGTTAAAGAGGTTTTAAATTTATAAAATATATGTACTTTTCATCAAATTTAAAGATAACTTTAATGAAGCCAGCTCTTCAAGGGTCCAGATTTCTACATTAACTTCTTTAAAAAGAAAAAAAAAATTGAACTATGAGTTAAAGTAATTTTAAGTATATTTTTAAATTTAAAGATGTATTATTCATCTTTAAAAGTAATATTTTATTGTAAGAATTATCCTAATTGCTTTACTTTTCAGTTTTCATTTCTTACAGTTTTCACTTCACCTAAACGCCCTTTCATTTTTATTTTTGTGTTCAATTTTAAAATACATAAAGAAAGAAATATTATTATTAATTAATATATAATTAGTATAATTGTAAAATATAAAAAAAATTATTTTTATTAAAAAAATAAATATTATATTATTATTTTAACTAATCTAATATGGAGTTATTTTTAGAGAGATTTTAAATTTAAGAAGAATATGTACTTTTTATCAAATTTTAAATATGACTTTAATGAAGCCAGCTGTTCGAGGGTCCAGATTTCAAACTGTTTTGGGTTAGGTGTCTATTTGAAAATTTGAAAATATCTCTATATTAACTTTGTGAAACAGTGAAATGTCACATATCTTTTTTACGTACCACATCATCAAAAAATCTTAAGAAAATTAAATTAAATTAAATTCGAAAACTTAAAAAACACAACATAAAGAATTAATAAGCATTGAGGGTTCCTTTATAGCTTATCCTATCACTTTTACAATATAACAGACATAAGTTTATCTATTTGTTTTTTAGAATCTATATCATTTAAATATTATATTTTTTTATTTATTTTAAATATTTTTTCTAATTATCAATAATATATTTATATCTTTTGATATTTACAATATTTTTTCATATACAATATCATATAACTACGTCATATTTGAGATTAATCCAAATTTATAAATCAAACCAAAATTGAAATTGATTCAAATTATTTATAAAAACAGAGATAAAATTATGAGTACATTCTCAAGTATATTATAACAATATTCATTTTCGATAATTCATACAAGGAGTTTGAATTATTTAGCAGTCAGCAAATTCAAGTTTCACCTCTCGAACATGAAGCATATTTTATAAAGAATGATATATACAAACTTCAAATGCATAAGTTTTGCACAAACCGCTTATAAAAAAGTGAGCATCACTATAAAAAATTGTAAGAAACTTATTTTTTCTTGATGGGACTTACATTTTTATAAAAAACTTGTGTATTTAGATTTGTACCTAACATTACTCTATCATGTAACATGAAACATCAACACGACAAGCATCCTTTGCAATTACTAAATGCTTCTTCAACACAGATTCGATTGTCAACTTTCACCCATCGAACGGCAAGCGGTTTCATAACAAGGCAGTTCTCTCACTGGCCAAACAAATAATTGTAAAATCATCACACTTACAATTATGAGTAATTTTACGTATAACTATAAAATGTGTAAACACTGTATAATTTTCTTGAAAATGAATGGAGTCTATTATTCAAAAATTAATTTTTTTTTTTATGTAAGTCCTATATTTTATTTACTATTTACAAAACGATTACGTGGCGGTTATACAATTCACGATTATAAATATATTTTCTCTACAATTATACAACCATCTCAAGAGTTTTAATCCATAAAAGAAGAATATATATCCCGTTTTAACAGAAGAGAATCTAAAAAATTGAGAAACGATATTTACAATCTTGAAATGTTTAATTTTTGCGTACTCACCTTAAAATAATTAAATAAATTTAAAATCTACACCGAATAAAAAGTTTATTGTTTTTTTAAGTTCTCATTTTCAGTCATTATAAGTGGTGTTCTTTTGCTGCATCTTCGTGACCATTTTACATCTCTGCTTTCCATACCGCAATGCATAAATTGAATTCAAACGAGAAGTGAAATGGGTCACTGTGACAATTTTAAACCCGTGTGCATGCAGGTTTTACCACTTCCAGCAACAAGGGAATGAACATTGAAAAATCTATCAGCTGCATTAGAATTAGTTTTATTAAAATCATCTTTAAAATTTAATAAAAAATATATATTTTTCATAAACTCAAAACTTCTATATTTATAATTCTACATTAGATTAGCTATTAGATTCATTAAAATAATAATATAATAATATTTTTTTAATAATAATATTTTTAATTTTTTTTTTCATATTTTACAATTATACTAACTATATGTACATTAATAATTAATTTGATAGTTAAATTATTATTTCTCAACTTAATTATTTAACAAACACATTTTACAAATTAATTTTCAAATATAAAATAATAGTCTGCTGTATTTTATAATAAAATAATAGAATAAACTTATAAATAGGGAGTCATTAAATATGAAAATAAAAATAAATTTCTTATAATTCAAAGTTTGAGTTTTGAACTGTACCGTATTCAATAACTGTGGCTTCGATACCGCTGCCGGTGCTCTTGGGAAACCAAAGGATAACTATTTGAAGAAATATGAGCACCACCCGAACGAACATTTACCAAACAAGGCATAAATTGACGGCAAGTGAATCAAACAAACACCCCGGTAACAATATTTGTTTTTAATACATGAATTCCTTGATGACAACCATCTCCAGCAGATTCCTTCCAGCGAGATTGGACCGAATCTCGAGATGCAGAGAATTTTGGAGTAAGCAAGTTGATCACGGAAAAGAAAAAAATATGCAGAGCGGAACGCGTGGTGCTGCTTTCAGCTTGGATCTGAGACACAGGAAGATGGATGATCATAAAGATGACTTGACGTCGAGGCAAGCTGAAATGAGATAAAAATAAAAATTTAAATAAAATATTATTAAAATATTATTTTTATTTTAAATATTTTAAAATTAAAATTTTTAATTAAAAAATTTTAAAAAAATTATAATAATTAGATGATATTAAATGTGATGGTTTCATTTGTATTAACCGAACCAAGCCTTAGATTAAAATAACATAATTAAATTAAGAATAGGATTAGGCTATCGTCCAGCAATGACCGTTGAGCATTCTACTTAGCATAAATTTATCTTCTTTTTTTTCATATTTTTATAACATATTTAAATATTTTTAAAAAATAAAAACAATACATCAATACATTAAAAAGTTATTTTCTTAATTATTAAATAAAAAATTAAAAAAATTAAATATATAAACAATCAAAATGAGAAATAAATTCAAGCTATATAATAACATTTCTAATTTAAGAAAAAAGATCTCAAACTGCAAAAAGGTGCTAACGGCCATCCATCGAAGAGGTAACTTGTCGGCCACCCTATCAGAGGGCAATCCAATGTAGAGCATTCTCAATGAATTTTGTAAAACTCATATTTCTATAAAATTTGAAAGAGAGTAACCCAAAATGCCATCGGATGTTGTAATATATGTCTATTTTCAAGTTTTCTAGTGTTGTCGCTACATGTAGTATGGACTGTACATAAATATAAATATTTTTAATTATTCTCTCTCTCTTCTTGTACTTTTTTTTTCACAAAATATTAAAAAATCTAATGTTTAAATAATATAGAAAAAAATAAATAAATTGATATATGGTTTATTATAAAAGTGGCCGCAAGGAAACCTTTTATGGGTCTTTTTTTTTTTTTTAATTTTTGGAATTTTTATTATACTTTATACTCAAGAGGCAAATTGATTGTGTATTTTTTGGCTTTTAAAAGATCACTGTATATCAATATGATATGTGTCCTTGTATACTTAGAGCATTATCATTCGGTTTCCCATCTCTCTCTCATTCCCATAATTTAGGGATAATTATTTGATTTTGAAGAAAATGCATCCCCATCCGATTTCCCATTTTAAGAAAAATGTTTAGAGAATGAATAGTGGTTCTTCAATATGAAGAACCACTATTCATTCTCCAAATCACTTTTATCAATATTTTATTCATTTCAATTAAATTAATTTTTCTTCCAATCATCTACACTTTCTCTTATACTCATATTTGTTATAATTCTTAATAATATTTTTAAAAATAATTTAAATAACTCCAAAAATATAAAAAAAAATTAAATATTAAAATTAATTTAAATTCTATTTAAAATATTCATTAGAGTAATAATTCAAAACATAAGAAAAAATGTTGAGTAGTTAAATTTGTAAATAGAAGTGAGGAAAAATAATAATAAAGAAAGAATAAAGAAATATTATTTTAATAGAATAGAAATATGGATGAAGAATGAGATGTAGAAAATTTTTTAAAGATGAATAAAATTTAAGAAAATTTTTTAAAGAATATACTTTTTAACTAAATTATAAAAAATTTTATAAAAAATTCAATATGGATGGTCTTAGCTATGGTATGACAAGTGTGCTGCATTAATGTTTTCCGACAGAGTACTTTTCTTTATTTTTAAAATTTTGATCTTGTACCTTTTCAATACCTTTTAACTCTGAAATCATTTTAATTTTAATTTTTTAGATATCTTGCATCCTAAGTGCTGCACTTCCAGATACATAATTAATGTGATAATGTCTCATTTTAACGTTTAGGATGAATGAAAAGAGAGTATAACTATTTCGCCATTTGAAACTTTTCGTTTAGACTGTCGTTTTGATTTGGTCTCACGTGATTTATTTAAAAAGAATATGAAAGAAATATATTCAAACCAAAATGATATTCGAAAATATAAAAAAGGAAACTCTAGATTTTCTCTACCTGTTTTGTGTTTGTATTTTTAATTTTTTTTTTAAAAACTTTTTTAGAGGAGATTTGGATAGTGAATTGAGATGAAAGTTAAATAAAATATTATTTTTTAATATTATTATTATTTTAAAATTTTAAAAAATTGAATTGTTTATTATATTTTGTGTAAAAATTATAATGATTAAACAAGAAAAATTAAGATGAATTGAAGAAAATCTAAACCAGACCTTAATTAAATGTGGTATCATATGATGATGCCACGTTATCAAAATTATCTGAGCAGTAAATTTATGGTCATAAAATAGTATTATTTATGAAAAGACGCTAGGGTGGTAAAAATTCATATGGTCAAATCTTAATGGATGGTACAAGATTGCATTTGTTTTTATTAATTATGAAGCCTCGAAGGTACAAAACATATTTATCTCTTTAATTTATTTTATATCTATATCTAAGTTGTGGGAGTTTAGACATTGCACTTTCTACACACATGTATGACGAGAAAACAAAATATGCGACACTATTTATTTATTTTTTCAACTGTTTAATATTGATATTGTAGGATGAGCATATTGTACTTGTTTAATAAATCGAGAGTGTAATGTTGACTTTTTTTTTTTTTTTTTAAGAAGTGGACGGAACTTCAATTTCATTGACTGTCCTAATTTGTGACGAAGGAAAATCGTAGTAACAATCCGACATCTGGAGGATACAAAACCCAAGCATTAAAAAAAACATTTATATCAATATCATCCAAATACATCACCAAAAGAAAAACAAATAACCAAAAAATAAACAACCTATGGCAACCTGCAAAGAAAGCAAAACAAGAATAGTGAAGTTTTAATCAAACCAAAATAAAATTTATCAGGCACAAACCTTAAAAGACCTTTAAATAAGGTAGATCCAATTTGTCCATGCGAAACAGATCTCTTAACCAGTCAAAGTTCAAACCTTCAACACCACACTTGGCTAGAAAATCAGCCACGACATTTTATCAATACGACTTAATTTCGGTAATTTAGGTGGAATTTTTCTGTACACAAATCAGTTTGTTAATACATTACTTGCTGTGAAATCTAAGTTAGAAAACAAAACTAAAACATCAATCAAATTTGATAAGCACCAAGAATTACAGTCCACTAATGTAAAAGATACGAGGAAACCAACTATACAAGGTTACTATACTTTGGGCTCGGGTTCATAGAAGGTTGAAGTTGTGCTGTCGGCAGATAATGGAGAGGTGTTGGGCGAAGCTTATTTGAATTTGTGCTGTCGGCAGATAATTTTTGGAACTCATAGTATGATTGGCCACGTCATTTTTTTTATTTAAAAAAATAATATAATTACTTTAGCTAATCATATCAGTGAAGTGTTCAAGAAGCATGCAAAAATGACTGTATGTAGCACAACTCTTAAAATAACAAAATTTTATATGCAGTTAATTTTTTGCACTCTTTACACTCCATTTTCTTTTTTATTTTTAGATATCTTTACACTCCATTTTCTTTTCTATTTGGTCATTTGAAACTCACCATTCATTTTGATTTGGTGTCACGTGGCTTATTTAAAAAGAAAATCAAAGAAACATGTTCAAACCAAAAGGACATTCAAAAATATGAAAAGAGGAAATTCTAGATTTCCTCTACCCGTTTTGTGATTATATTTTTCATTTTTTTAAAAATTTTTTTAGAGGAAGTTTGGATAGTAAATTGAGATGAAAATTAAATAAAATATTATTAGAATATTATTTATTAATATTATTAAAATTTTAAAAATTTGAATTGTTTATTATATTTTGTGTAAAAATTTAAAAAAATTGTAATGAGTAGACGAGATGAGTTGAGATGAATTGAGGAGACTTTTGTATTTAAACCGGACCTTAATAAACTGTGGTATCATATGATGATGCCACGTTATCAGAGTTATCTGAACAGTAAATTTATAATGATAAAATAGTATTATTTATGGTACAAGATTGAATTTTTTTTTATTAATTATGAAGCCTCAAAGGGACTAAACATATTTATCTCTTTGATTTATGTTATATCTAAATTGTGGGAGTTTAGACATTGCACTTTCTACACACATGTATGACGAGAAAACAAAATATGCGACACTATTTATGTATTTTTTTCAACTGTTTCATATTGATATTGTAGGATGAGCATATCGTAATTGTTTAATAAATCGAGAGTGTAATGTAGACTTAATTTTGGTAATTTAGGTGGAATTTTGCTATACACAAGTCAGTTTGTTAATACATTACTTGTCATGAAATCTAACGTAAAAAACAAAACTAAAACATCAATCAAATTTGATAAGCACCAAGAATTAGAGTCCACTAATGTAAAAGATAAGAGGTTTGTCATTGGAAACCAACTATACAAGGTTACTTAAAGCTTAATGTGGATGGAGCATTATTTTTTTACCAGAAAAAAGCAGGAGTAGGTGTAATAATCATAAATGAGAAAGGTGAAGTCCTTATGGCCGCTAGTAAAGTGGAGAATGAGATGGCTACTCCTGAAATTATTGAAGCTCTTGCTATGTTAAGGGGTTTACAATTATGTGTCATCTAGGGGTTTACAATTATGTGTCACCTAAGGCATACCAAAGTGATTCTTGAAAGTGATTGCCTTCTACTAGTTCATGAACTTAGCCAAGAAGGGGAGTCTATGACAATGGTGGGCAACCACAGCCTTAGATTCCCAAACTCAGTTAAGCTTAGTTGAGTTCAATCTAATTTTAAACTGAATCTAATATTTAAACATCCAACTCTCAAATTACTAAACTCATCCTAACTCAAAACCTTCTTACACGTGGGACCCACAGCTTTTTTCAATTTTTTATAAAAAGTACTAAACTCATCTTAATATCTAAATAAACTTTAAACTTAGTTTAGATAGGTCTCACATAACTCTCTACACTACTCAACTCATTACTATTTATAAAAAACTCAACTCAACTCAACTTAACTCAACATCCAAACACAGCCTAAAACACTGTTGAAAGCATTTGCAAATGGTCACTAATGGACAATGAAGCTGCTCATATATTGGCTAGACATGCTTGCTATGTAAAGAATGTTGAAATGTGGTAGGATAATGTCCCAAATTCAGTGTCACAAGCTATTTGGCTTGATGCAAACATTTTGTAATGGTTTGGATAAAATGAAGTCTATTTGCTTATATATATATAAATCAATCATTTTTTAGAATAATTAACATTGAATGCTTTCAAAATAGAATTATTTATAATAAAAAAATAGAGTTTGTAAATAGATTTTCATTGAAATATTATAAATTTTTTATTTTTCCAACACTGATCCAGTTTGAAATGGTTTGAATGTTGGGCTCGGGTTCATGGATGATAGAAGGTTGGATTTGTGCTGTCGGCAGATAATGGAGAGGTGTTGGGCTCACAAAGCTTATTTGAATTTGTGCTGTCGGCGGATAAGTTTGTGAACTCTCTTAGCACTCTAACCACATTATTATTTTTTAAATATAAAATAATTACTTTACCAATCACTTTAATGGAGTGTTCAAAAAATACACAAAAGTGACTGTATATTGCAAAATTCTTAAAATAAAAAAATTTTTATGTGCAGTGAATTTTGGATACTTTTTATACACTCCATTAATGTGATTATCCACATCACTTTTTTTAATATAAAATAAATACTTTAGCTAATCACATCAATGGAGTGTTTTAGGTGCATGCAAAAGTAACTGTATGTAACAAAACTTCTATGTGTAGTTAATTTTGTGTGCTCTTTGCACATTCCATTAATGTGATTGTCTGCATCACTTTTTTTTAATATAAAATAACTACTTTAGCCAATTACATCAATGGAGTATTCAAGGAGCATGCAAAAGTGATTGTATGTAACAAAACTTCTATGTGCAGTTAATTTTGTGTGCTCCTTACGCATTCTATTAATGTGATTGGTCACGTCACTTTATTTTTTAATATAAAATAATTACTTTAGTCAATCACATCAGTAGAGTGTTCAAAGAATATACAAAAGTGACTGTATGTAACAAAACTCTTAGAATAACAAAAATTTAATATACAATTAATTTTGTATGCTTTTTACACACTCCATTAATGTGATTGGCCGTATCACTTTTTTTTAATATAAAATAACTATTTTATTTAATCACATCAATAAAATATTCAAGAAATACGCAAAAGTGATTGTATGTCCATACAAAACTCTTTTCCTAAAACTTGACACTCCGATATGTGGTGTTACAATGATAGATACAACCCATCAGCTAGGACGTGTTTTTCAACCTTTAACAATTAGATATTTGATAGACATAATATTTATTGCATTTTGTTAGCCGTTTGTTTCCCAATCCCATCTCATTATTCTTTTTTTTCTTTTTCTTTTTTGTCATTCCATCTCATTATTCTTGTTGGTGCACTAATCTTAAATGATTTTATGTTTACCTGAATTGAGATGAAAGTTAAAATAAAATATTATTTTTTAATATTATTATTATTATTTTAAAATTTAAAAAAGTTAAATTTTTTATTATATGTGTAAAAATTTTTAAAAAAATTGTAATGATTAAACGAAATGAGTTGAGATGAATTAGAAAAATTTTTATATCTAAACCAGACCTTAATAAACTGAGGTATCATATGATGATGCCACGTTATCAGAGTTATCTGAACAGTAAATTTATGATGATAAAATAGTATTATTTATGATGATAAAGTCAGTTGTGAATACATTACTTGCTGTGAAATCTAACTTAAAAAACAAAACTAAAACATCAATCAAATTTGATAAGCACCAAGAATTACATTCCACTAATGTAAAAGATAAGAGGTTTGTCATTGGAAACCACCAATACAAGGTTACTTAAAGTTTAATGTAGATGGAGCATTATTTTTTGATCTGAAAAAAGCAGGAGTAGGTGTAATACTCAGAAATGGGAAAGGTGAAGTCCTAATGGCCTCTAGTAAAGTGGAGAATGATGGCTACTCCTGAAACTATTTTGTAGCTCTTGCTATGTTAAGGGGTTTACACTTGTGTCACCTGGGGCATACCAAAGTTGATTCTCGGAAGTGACTGTCTTCTACTAGTTCAAGAACTCAGCCAAGAAGGGGAGTCTATGACAATGGTGAGTGATAAAAGGAAAATAATGCTGTTTGGAGTACTCTTATTATACTTGATTAAATAAGTTTTATTTGCAAAAAGAGTATTTAATA
Organism: Pterocarya stenoptera; assembly: GCA_003123785.1. NCBI lineage: Eukaryota > Viridiplantae > Streptophyta > Magnoliopsida > Fagales > Juglandaceae > Pterocarya > Pterocarya stenoptera. The sequence continues at coordinate 497,026 of QEOT01000916.1, read as the reverse complement.
ATCAATGCATGACAGTTGGGTTGTTGGCATGTAAAGACTGATTACACAGTAAAAATAGCCTGGGCCTAGTTTTATTTAACTTAGACTTTCACGGGCTTAATTCTCTTTGTGTGTATGGTAGGTTGAGGCCCATATCTGTTGACAGGAGAAGAAGGGAAGAATATTTGGGGAAGGAACATTCGAGAGGAAGAAGAAAAGAGAGAAAGAGAATGTAAAGGACAAAGGGGGCAGCGGTTACAAAGAGAGAGAACATGACCATGGAAGGCATGATAAATAGGAAAGAGAGTTGGAATTGGAAGGGAGTGAAGATTTGGTTTTATTTTTCTACTCTTGCATTTTCAAAAACTTTTAAGAATTTTTAGGGTTTTCATTTTTGTTGAGTTCTAATGTTGATGATGGTAAACTTAGGCCAACTCTATAGCTTGGGTTGCTGTAAAGCTTTCTATTGTTTTTCATTGCTTGCTGGATTTTCTATACTTCAATTGCATGCCTTACTTTGCTTGAAATTGAATTCTGGAAAGGGAAGTTTGCTGAAATCTCTTACTCTTGTTCCTGCTCTATTGTAGACACACAGCACATCAGATCCTTGAATTAATCAAGGATTCCATCAGCTACATTTTATAGTAATTTCGGTAGATGCTAGTGAGGATATTTTGTTTTAGGTACTATCATATTTACTTTGAGTTTATATTTTTTACATTCCATTTTATTAATATGTTGATTGGGTTAGTAAGAGGAGAGTAATGCTCAGAAAACCTTGCAAATGGTGGAAACAAAGGATGCCTTAAACCGTAACCTAAGTGTTTGTCAAATTGATTATGTGAACTTGTGGATTTTAGCTACTTATTAGTAACTCAGTTGTGTCTAGATAAAACTAAAAATACTTTTGAACATCTTTGGAACCATTTCATTTTTAGAAATCAAATTGTGCATGATTTAATTCATATTTTTAGAGCAAGGTCATAGATCTGATATCTTCCAAGCTCCACCAAACATTTCCTTGGCAACAAATCCCTTATGTGTATAAACTACTTTTTATCTTTCCAAACTGTTTTAATAAACATCAAAATCCAAAAAGAATTTTACATAGCATTTTACATCACCATATTTTTACAATAAGCCTTCACAAATACTTTGAAAATTATTTATTTTTGTAGAATACGATCATGAACTTATCCTTAATACAACTTGACACTTTTATATTTAAAAAGCACATTTGAGATCATGTCAGTGGGCAACCTGCTCAGAAAAATTAAAACACTGATGAAAGCATTTGCAAATTGTCAAGTGCAAGATGTCCGTCGAATGGGCAATGAGGCAGCTCATAAATTGGCTAGACATGCTTGACATGTAGAGTATGTTGAAATGTGGTGGGAGAATGTCCCAAACTGTTGTAATAGTTTGGATGAAATGAAGTCTATTTTCTTATATATATATATAAAAAATTAGTATTTTTTAGAATAATTCACATTGAATGATTTCATAATAGAATTATTTATTAAAAAAAATTGAGTTTGTAAATAGATTTTCATTGAAATATTATAAATTTTTTATTTTTTCAACACTGATCCAAATTGTTTTAGAATGAATGTTGGGCTCGGGTTCATATAAGGTTGAATTTGTGCCGTCGGCAGATAATGGAGAGGTGTTGGGTGCTTATTAGAATTTGTGCCGTCGGCAGATAATTTTGTCTACTCTTTGCGCACGTGATTGGCCACGTCGTTTTTTTTTTAATATAACATAATTACTTTAACCAATTACATCAATAAAATATTTTAAAAAAATATAAAAATAACTGTATATAACAAAATTTTTAGAATGACCAAAATTCTATGTGCAGTTAATTTTGTGCACTATTTATGCATTCTATTAATGTAATTGACCGCATCACTTTTTTTTTAATATTGAGTAATGCTACATACAATCTCTAAATGGAGACTGCAATACAAGCGTATGCAATTTTATGTTTAAAAATTTTTAGAATTATAAAAATATATCTCATAAAATAATGTTTTTTCTCATTTATAAAAGGTCAGCATATGCAGTTCCCAAATAGAGATTGTAAATAGAATTTTTCTAATATAAAATAACTATTTAGACAATCACATAATTGGAGTGTTCAAGAAGCATACAAAAATGATTATATGTAGTAAGACTTTTAGAATAACAAAAATTTTATGTACAGTTAATTTTGTATGCTATTTACGCATCCTATTAATGTAATTAGTTGTGTCTTTTTTTTTTAATATAAAATAATTATTTTAATTAATCATATCAATAAAATATTTAAAAAATACGTAAAAATAACTGTACGTACGTACAAAACTCTTTTCCTAAAACTTGACACTCCCATCTTTGATGTTACAATGATAGGTACAACCCATCTGCTAGGACGTGTTTTTCAACCTTTTAACAATTAGATATTTGATAAGACATAATATTTATTGCGTTTTGTTAGCCGTTTGTTTCCCAATCCCATCTCATTATTCTTTTTTTTTTCTTTTTCCTTTTTGTCATTCCGCCTCATTATTGTTGTTGGTGCACTAATCTTAAATGATTTTATGTACCCGAATGGAAGCCATTTTCAACAAAATAACGAATAAAAAGAAAATCTCTACCAAGTAAGTTAAGAAAACATAATTATTGTCGGATATTCTAAAACTACTTCATTACTATTTACAAACTATTCATTACTATTTATAGATCATCTGAAATATCACAGAATTCAGATGAAACTTAATTCTATTTAAAAATTTTTACACCATATATGGCATAATTTGATGTAGAAGATAAATATACCACAAATTATACCATTTAATTCAATAAAAAGATAGAAAAATCTTTATAGCCCCTCAGGGTCATTCAAATCTTTCACAAAAAAGAAAAGAGATGCTGCAACAGTTAAAATTGAGGATGTTATAGGACCACCTGCATAAGATTATGTTTGTCAAGTGGGACCATGATTCATTCCTATTTGGTGCGAGTTAGGCTGTGAAAAGAACCCCACCACCACTAGAAAACAACCTTACAACCCAAACAGGCACCTAAAAAGGTTTAAAGAAGTACCCAGGGCAATTAATTTGAATTAATGTTCAATAATACACTTCACGTGGAGACATGAATACTCCCACAAGTTTTAATGATTCCTTATGCTGCGTTTGGTTTTTAAATTTAGTAGAATTCAATTTAATTTTAAGTTGAATCTACAATCCAAATATCTAACTCTCAAATTATTAAACTCATCTCAACTCAAAACCTTCTTATACATAAAACTCACAATTTTTTTAACTTAAAACATCTTTATACGTGAAATCTATAACTTTTTTCAATTTTCTATAAAAAAAATATTAAACTCATCTTAACATCCAAACATATTTTCAATTTAATTTAGATAGATCCCACATAACTTCTTCCCATACTCAACTTACTACTATTCATAAAAAACTCAACTGAACTGAATTCAACTTAACATCCAAACGCAATCTAAAATTTTTGTTCCTTGATTAGCCGGTTTGGCAAACGCAATCTAAAATTTTTGTTCCTTGATTAGCCGGTTTGGCACCAAGTACTTTTGAAACAGCTTTTATCATATATTTTCTGTACCCTTTTTCTGTGGAATTCTCCTTTTCCCTGTATTTACATTTCTTGGTACTCAACAACTTTTGTTCTTTTCCCCTCCCTTTCATTTCACCCTACGGGCTTCTTCCAAACCTTTTTCGTCACAGGGGGAAGGAAAAGGATTAAAAAGAAAAAAGGAAGCAGGCATTTCAAATTTGAAAGAAAGATCTACAAGTCCCCAAATAAAATATTCAAACAACTAGACTGATATCGTGCATTATGAAGAAGAGGAAGAAGAAGACCAAAATGATATAATTATGGCATCACCAAACGCATTTCAATGAATGGTATCCCAAAAAAATAAAAAAACGAATTTCAATGAATTTTCTCAGTAAAATCGAGATAACCATTAAATGGAGAACAGAAATTGCAGAACATACACAAGAATCAGAAAGCCCAAAACTTTTGAATCAATAAGCCAAAAAGCATAGATCTTTATTCCTAAATAATCACCATGGAAAAAGATGAAGATAAGACGAAGAAACTAGCAATAAGCATAATATTGTAAAGACACATCCAAATATAATTATCACAGCACTAAATGACTCATCCCCACGGACAATCTCTTTTTCCTTCGACTTCTTAATGTAAACAATCAAACCCAATTTTTAAAAAAAATGGAAAAAACAAAATCCAGAAAAGGTTCTACAGAAAAAGAAAAAAGAAATCAACTCCTGCACCTTGTGATGGTGCTGCAGCCACGGCTATAGGGGTTGGCCTGAGCACCACCCTGGCAGTTATAGTAGGAGTTCCCGCGTCGAGAGCAGGGCACAGTGTTCCTCTGCAGCGCACCGTAGCTGATGTAGTTGCTGGTGGCCAGAATCCGCCGGCTGATCTCCGATCCCAGCTCAAACTCCTCTCCGGCCAGGCACTCAGCCACGGTTCCCTTGCAGGATGATCCGGCCGGTATTAAACCAAGTTGGTGGTGAGACAACCCGCCTGCATGGACGGTGAATGATGAGGAGCTGAAAACTACGACCAGTGCACAGATCCCAAAAACAGCTGAAGAATAGAAGATGCCGGCCATATCGTTGGAAACAAAGCTCTCTCTTTCTCTCTGTGCCTTTTCTTTCTCTTCTGGGTAGGTTTCCTTCTTCTGTTTCCTTCCCTGTGAATCTGTGCTGTTTCCTTTGAAATGTACTTCCAAATTGAACTCAGGAGTCAGGACAAATGGACAAAGGGAGAGCTGGGACTTATAAATGGAACGGAGGTAACAGTTTGGGATTGGTTTGGTTGATATTGACAGTAATGCCACTTAAGGGTTGAAAAAGAGAGAATAATGGTTACAGCAATATTACCATCATAGTAGGGAGCTGTTATAGCCCACCAGTCACCAGTGTTTAGTTGCCATTAGGTTGAGAGTAGGTAATATATTTGACATGAAAAGAATTATCCTTCCTTATCACATTTATGAAGATATCACATTTATAAAGCATGTCAAAGGTACATAATATATTATATTAATCAAAGAAAAATTCTACTTAGATCATCCTTACATTATACATCATATATATATTTTTAATAAATATATAATATATAAATGATGAGTAGAAAAATTTAATTAATTTCACATAAATAAAATAAAATAAAATAAAAATAAAAATAAGTCAGATGTGTAATATGTAGGATAATGAGTAGTTCTTATGTGCTTCTAGCATATCCAAGAGATACATTATAAATTTAGAAATTAATTAGACTTTTAAAAAAATATGTGCATGTTTTGAACACTTAATTTTATAGATGATTGGAGAAAATGATCCAGTTTGAAAGAGATTTCTATCCAATTGACAGTATATATAGCTTTGGTCTTCCCACTATATCCCTTTTGAAATTATCCAAGTATCCATATATTGTAACGCATTGAAAATATCTACCAATACATTCAATAAATTGGGTAATTGTTAATCATGTAATTATTTAATAATTAAACAATAATATAAAGTAAATAAATTACATAACACAAAAATTGGTATTGAAGTGGAACCTTTAAAAAACTCTTTAAAAGTAAAATCTTACAGGACAGCTAAATCCAGAAAAGTTAATTTTATTATTTGAAAATCAATTACAAGAAAAATTCAATTACAAAATTTTTGTCAATTGACACTCTTACTTGATCAGACAAATAACTCATTTGTCTTTTACTGCAGTAGCAGCCAGAACCTCTGACGATATTCAAACATTGACTTTTTTCTTGGAACTCCAGTGGCTGAAACTAGACTAATCAATTCTTCAACATGGAGCACAATCATAATCTTTGAAAGAAACAATATGAAAATTCTTTCACTAAAATATGCACTGAAAAGTGCTCTAAAAAATATCTAGATCTGAATCTTTTCAGATCATAACCAGTAGGATCCCTTAAATAAACAATCTTAAAGTAATTTTAATTTTAGTAGGACTCTGCTGACTGATTGTAGCGAAGACGTCTCCTAACGAAATGTTGACATTTCCCAATAAATCTTTTCTGCAGTAACAAAATTCAGTTCAACATCTTCTCTAAACAAGAGTAGATTCCTTGAGATTCAATTTTTATATTTATGACTTATCTAAACAATCTCTAATACTTCATAGATAAATTTAATATTATTACAGATAAATTATTACAGATAAAGTCAATAAATAAATTACATTAATCTAAAATTATAAATTTAATGATAGGATAAACTCTATCATTTTAATCACCTAATACTATCCAAACTTATCAACTTAATTACCTAGTTCTAACCAAACTTACATCTACACCTCTAGAATTTTAGAGCCAAAGAAAACTAAAAGGCCCTTTCCAAAAGTTGACCTTTACATGGATTATTACCGCTTGACTAAAGAGATCTTGAAACGTAACGATCTAGAGGGGCATCAATTTCAACAACGATGTTCAAACTTCGAAAATCGATCATCCCAACATTTGTCATGGAAAAAGTTAGAAAATGCTAATTTACCGATATTTACAATTATGAATTGTACAGTTATCGAGTAATAATTTTGAAAAAATTGAATAAAATATAAGATCTATATAAAAAAAAAATTAATTTTTTAATAGTAGACTTTATTCTTTTTCAAAATGATTATATGACATTTACATACTTCATAATTGTATATAGAATTACTCTATGTTAAAACGTGCCACAAACAGGTTAAAAGTTTGAAGGAATTCCTAAGAGCATCGGTATTGCTTTCTCTAAATTTGTAGTTAAAATTTAGCTAAAAATGTCTTCTTGGCGGTTTATACAATGCACTTTCTATACATTATATATTAGATTATGTATAAATTTGACTAAATTATTAATTTTCTTATTTAGCATATCCAACAATCATATTTCTGAAATATGTTCAAAAGATCATGTAGAATAAAATTAAGATAGAATTATGACAATTTTTAATATAAGCTTTGAAAAAATATTTATAATGTCTAATATTCCTTTTTTCCTTAAAAAAAAAAAAAAACCATCTTCATTTCAACAGATACTTGATACGTTAGTTCTCCATGCAACATCACCTAATCAATTGTTTATAGAAATTAAACTGCTCAGCATGGAGGAGGAGAATTCAGATGAATCTTCTTCCAAGATTAGGTTTGGTGTGAAATGGAAACTTTAATTAATCCACCCACTGTATCTTACCCAACTCTGCTTCTTGATCCAATGGCAAATTGGTAGTTAAGTTGAAAAGCAAATGCAAATTCAGAGTGGGAGAGGTACCAAAGGTTGACGCCTAAAGTTGACCGGTTGTCTCTTTCGGTGCGCTTTTGGCTTTGGTATGAACATGAAGGGTGGGTTATCTTTACAACCCAACCCAAGATTCTCTTAAGCGAAACACGTTTCCTTCTTCCCACGCTTCTGCCTCCTTCCGTCACCGTTAATTAATTCGCCGTTTCAGTTTGCGTACATCAAGCACGTGTACAAACGTCGAGCTTTGATCGGTGCTTAATTTTAACCAATAAAATTTGTATCGGATAAGGTTTAGTACGCTGGCTTTTTGATCCCCTCCTGGGTGAAGCGTTTGCTGTTTGAAGGCTGTAATCCTATGCACTGAATTGAAGCTCGCCAACATCGTGATAGAAAGTGACTCTGTGAGTGTGATCCAGGGCCCAGGCCATCAAAGGAGTGGATGGCAACTGGAGCTTGGTGGGTCTGCTAATTAGAGATATTAAGAAAATTTTAACCTGTATTCGAAGCTGTTCTGTATGTCATATCCCAAGGAATATCAATTTAGCCAAAGGAGGCCTTGAGTCTATTTGAGGAGAACATTCTTGTAGAGGATTATTCTCTTTGTATTCACAACTTTCTCTAATTGAGTTATGAATGAAAATAGTCTTTATTTTTTAAAAAAAGTACGTTGGCCTTTTTGTTTTTTAAATAGTCAAGCTCCAAATTATATAAAAGTAATTTTATAAAATAATGTAATTTGATATGGTCAAATTTTAACGAATCATATGAAACCACGTTAATTTGTGAAATTAATTTTATGCGATCTCTTTATGCACGTAGCACTTTTTTTTTTCAATGTTATGATCCTATCCTGAGCAGCATCGTTTGCTGGGAAGTACCTTGGCCTGCAACGCAACGTTTTGCTTCTTTAAATTAAATGTCTTGTAATTGTTTTATTTTTGAGAAAACTGTTATTTTACTTTACACATATTATCTTGGTATTTACTTACTTAGCCGGCAAGGATATGTAGGGGAAGGGGGTATTGGTTGAAGGATTGTGGAAAATCTATTAGAATTGTTCGTTAACCTTTTCGAAGGAATTGGGGACCTCGAATACTTTAAGGCGTAGCTATTTTCATCTTCTTTCTTTATGTTACTCTCTTTCTCATTTTATCAAACATCTTGTGTGCATTCTGTTACTCATCGCAGCAACCATCTTCCATTTCCATATCATTTTCCTATTACAACTCAATAAAGAATAGTCAGGGTCATTACATTTTAGCCTTGGGTGTCCAAGAACATAGTCCCAATTAATTTTGACGTATACAACAAGAAGGTTTTTGCAATTACACCTCTACTAATTCAAAGGAAAAATTCTTAATTATCCCTACAAATTATTTAGATACAGAGGAAGCATACCACTAAGTTTAAAGTCTTTATAGCGAACTCCTAAAGGTTTAGTACGCTGACTTTTGATAGTTAGAAGACAAGTTTTGGGATTAAGAAGGTGAATGAAATAAAAATTATATTTTGGGAAAAAAGAATATTTGGAAGATGAATGATAATTAAAGAAAAGTTTAAAACTTTGCCCTCCAATTTCTATTGGGCCGGAGCCTCTATCAATCAATGCTTTTATTTTTTAGTTTTGAGACTCATTTTATTCCTTTTTTATTTTTTTAGCTCAAATGTAGTTTTGTTGATATTTGCTCAATAAATATATATATATATTGGGTTGAATTTAATCTGGTATGATCCGTCTATAGGAGGTTTTCGGGATTGGATCGAACTCATTTGGTTCAGGATTTTTCCACCCTAAAATGGACCAAATACTCGTATGGACCGGACCAGACCAGACCAGACCAGACCGTAAGCTTTCGGTTTGGCCCTATACCAAATAAATAATTAAATTTTATTTTGTTTGTAGATTACTGGATAGATTAATAAAAATATATTAAAAATATTAAAATTAAAATTAAGTTAATTCTCAATATGGATTGTGATATATGATTAATTGACAGTATATATTATTTAATATTTTATATGATCAATAATAATAGAATAGATAAGATACATAATTAACTTATTTAATTACTATATAAAATAATATTTAGATATATATAATATTTTGAAAATATATATATATATATAGTTCTGTAGGTTTCGATTTGGTCCAGTCCAAAAATCACTCACTTCGAGACCGAACTAAAAATTGAATTCCTCACATATAGAGGACTGAAACTGACTAAATAAATTTTTGGTCTGGTTTGGTCGGTTTTGCCAGTCCAGACCAAAAATTTTACAGCCCTATATATCCTTTTATATTTTTGGATAAAAATACGTTTTGCACCCTTAAATCATTAGGGGTTTATATTTTACATTTTAAATAATTAAAATCAACACATTATACTCTCAATCTATTAAAATGAGATAATATCAACGGTTAAGATTGTGTCACATCGTTTTTTTTCCATCTATATTATTATTCGTTAGAATTTAATAAGATTTTGATTTTATAATTTTTATAATTTAGAAATGTAATATATTAACTTTAAAAGTTTAAAACAAAATATAAAAGGTTTTGATACTTAGATTCTATTTATATTTGTTTCAAAATAATGATAGAGATTACACCATTACTATAACATTGGTATCATAATTTGCTACGCATTCGTCTCAAATCACCATTGGATCAATCTTTCTTAAAAAGAAAACAAAATTCAATGATTATAAAAATTAAAAAAAAAATCTATTTGCAATCCTGAGTAGTGGACTGCGTGTACAGTCTCATTGATGAATGAGGATAAAAGAAAAAAAATATATCATTTTAAAAATGATATTATTATAATTTTAAAATTTTTTTAAAATATAATTATATAGACTTGCATGAAACAGTTCCTATTTGAAGATTGTATGTAGACAAACTCTAAAAAAATATATATTAGATAAAAAATGAGGTTACCAAGGGAAAGCAGTGTAAATTCAAGTACTAATTTTTTTTTTTAATTTTTAGAAAAGGAAATAATATAAAGATTATTAATTTTGAATAGTTTTCCATTTGTTTAACCTCCTGGCAAAAAAGGTCAGCTCATTAAACGGGTGCGTAACGTGCAGACCCACTTACAAGATGTGGGGGCCAAAACTACAGATTCGGTAGGGCGGTGCTTGCGCGTCCAGAATTCCTCAAAGCCAGCTGTATGTTCAAGTGTCGAACAATATTTTTTTCTTTTAATATTTATATTCAATTATTATATGTATATAATAAAAAAACACTATTAAATGAAAAGAATTGACAATTTTTAAGCGGAAATATTATGGACGTGTTTCACACTCTAGTCTCTCGCAACTAACAAGAAGGAAAAATATTATTTTGACTCATTTTGAAGCTTCATATATTTTAATTTTTTTAATTTAATAGTAAGGAAGTAACTATTATAGTATTGATATTTTTTTTTATTTTTTAAAAATGTTTTTAAATAATAAAAAAAATATAAATTAAAAAATTAAAAAACAAATGAGAAGATGAATTTATGCTAGACAGCACGCCCAGTGGTCAATACTGGGTAGCATCCTAGCATTGTTCCAACAAGAAGAGATGAATAAGTTTAAAGGTGTAGGGACACCTTCGATACCTAAGTTAGGAGAATTGTCTAGTAGCAATTGCAAAGCAGAAAAGCAATATTTGCATATCCCTTACAGTTCTAGTCGATTGATATATATAGAGTGGTAACCTTTGGGCCTTGTAACTGTCTTATCCTTCACTTGAAATTAGGGGTGCCAAATCATGGAAATGGGTCGTGTTCGTATTGTGTCAAAGCATGTATATGTTACTATTTAGCTCAGCCCGAACCCAACTCGTTAAGTTTATCGCGTCAAAATCTCAAATCCTAACACGACATATTAACGTAATAGATAATGTTGTGTTAATCCATTTTGGCCCGTTAGAGAATACTACGAAATAGGTTAACCTGACCTGATCCGTTTCAACATATTTATGTAAATTGGTTGAACAGACCTAAAATTAATCCGTTTAACCTGATTAAGTTGAGTATATTTTATATAAATATTAAAATCACAATATCTATAAAAAAAATTAAAAAATTAACTACAAGTTTAAAATTACAATTCAAATAATAAAAATATCGAAATTAAAATCTCAAACATTTTACTTTTAAATATAAGGATATAATTGTAACTTTAACTTTCTTACTGAGTTCAACCCGTAAGCAATTGTGTCTTAAAGGGTCAATCTGTTTTGATCCGAACTCATTAAGATGAAACTCAAACCTGTTATTATCGTGTCGTGTTCATGTTAAATTAACGGATCATGTCACATTTTACCACCCCTACTTGAAAATCAGATTAGGAGCTCATTGTTTGAATTTCCATCCTATTACTTGCAGTTCATCTGGTCTATAGAGAGTTATTAAGATCTCTTGACCGTTAGGAGCTTGTTAGACTCTCATCTCGTCTGTTGTGGACGCCATTGTTATGATTTATAGCCCGTGTGATATGTTTACTCGGGTCCCAGTTATCGAGCCTTGGCCCCTGGGCTACGTAACAAGCCTATTCGATTTAATGGGAAAACGTGTCTCCTCCACGGAAAAGACCCGAAACTCCTCACGATTCTTCTCCTTCTAAATTACAACTGCTCCGAAGAAGGACGATAAAAATAAAAAATTAAAAAAGAAAAAGATAAAAAAGATGACTCCCTTTAATTCCAACAAAATTCAACAAATTATATTGTTTATTTTTTTCAAATTAATTTTTAAATTTCAAGAACAGACAAAATATACTGTTACGAGATTGAACATAGAAGAAAAAAAGTACTAGCATTGAAACAGGTTCATTTAACTAATGTCTCGATTGGATTGTAGATCATATGAGAAATTTATGGATAATATTTAAATGATTTATAAATAATAATAAAATAATTGAGATTAACATTTTTAGTGGATTTAGAAAATGATCCTGCTAGGGCCATTGATAGCGGCCCCGATGATTCTACTGAGAAGTGCAAAACCTATATTTCTATTTTGTATTTTTTTAAGCATTGTTTAAATCCCTTTTAAAAGAAATTTAAAAAAAGAAAAACTTCTCAAACTCATTTAAAAACACTTTTTTAACAATTAAGTAATAAAATAATATGAATTGGTAACTTTTGTCGTGCAACATCCTTGGTGGATGTAGCATTTTTTTTAGAAAAAAAAAAAAAAAAATTTGAATAAAAATATTATAAAATTAAAATATTATTTTTTAATATTATTTTTATTTTGAGATTTGAAAAAGTTAAATTATTTTTTATGTTTTACATAAAAATTTAAAAAAATTGTAATGATAGATTAGTATGTACGAAATAAAAATTAAAAAGTGTTTGTGTTCGAGTAATTATTTGGATGTTGAGATGAGATGAGACTAATTATTTATCCAAACAGGGCCTTAGATTGCTTAGAGTTTTTGCTGAAACTTTTTAAAACTCAAAATGAGAGAGATAGAGCAAACAAATCCTCAATCAAGTATAGAAGCCAAATTCTCCAGTTGTCGATCATTCGGACGATAGAAGAAAATTGACTAAAAGAGCGATGCGTACGTCTCACACGCGGCTCACACTGAACACGAGACTCAAGCGTTGTTGTGCCATGGGAAGTCTATCACCACCACGGGCAGTACCATTAGGGTCAATGGCTTCGGATCTCTTAGATCCGACCATTATTTTCTCTTCAAGAGTAGCGCGTGGCCTACACGTGCCTCCACAACCAGTGACGGTCGTCTGCCGGCGATTCAACCCATCTTCTAGTTGCTATTTCCTTATGTTCTCCCGTTTTACCTAACCAAGGTTCAAGTTAAAGAGGTAGTGAAAGTCTCCTTCAGCCAATCTAGACTAATAAAATGCAGCACACAACAATCTACTGCTTCTTTTAGTCATAGTTTTATAGTTTGTTTATCATATTATGTCAAAATCGTTTCAAACGGCTCCCATTTGTGGGAAATGGGTGGAAGCCTGACTTGGCTCTAGATTCACTTTGTTTTATTGTTCTTTGTGTTGTATTTATTAATTTGGGATAATTATTGGGAGTTTCCACCCTATTGAATTTTGTATCTTGTATCTGTTTACTTGTTTGAAAAAAAAAAGGAAATAAAGTAGAGAAGCCACGTGCTGAGTCGTCCCAACTTGCAGATTTTATTGACTTGGGAAATAGCAAAATTAATGGGGGAATGAATCAGTTCAAGATTTTAATCTTCCCTTGCCTTATTTGGCACATAAAATTCTCCACCCCAAGGGCTTATACTACTTGGGACAATCATCTCAAGCATTTCCCATCGGAATGTCAAAGTTCTACTTTGTATATTCTGGACAAATAGCAATGAAAAAGCTAACTATGACAGTGAAGAAAGGCTCATGACCTTTGGGGAAATACAAACCAAGTGACAGACTTTGTTATGAAGAAATTCATGGGTCTAACTTATCTCATAAAATCGATTTTTCAATAGTAGATTACTCATTTCTTATAAACATGCCCAAGACTTTGTCCACAGGCAATGTGAGATTATTCTTCAACACCCTTCCTCACGTGCATGCCAGTATTTTTCCTGATCCTTATCACGAGATAAGTAGTGTGAGCCCCTATTAGTTTTGTGGTAGGCTTTAATACCATGAAAAAATTCATGGGCCTAACTCATATCATAAAACCGATTCTCAAGAGATGATTGCTCATTCCTTATAAATATGCCCAAGACCTTGTTCACAGGCAATGTGAGATTATTCTTCAACATGCTACAGCATAACACAATAGGCTTCAACATGTCTTTAAGATAGAGATCCAATGTCCCTACATTTCCTCAATCGGTTGTGCAAGCGGCACGCACTCTTTTTTGATAAAGAGTGAAATCCACTGTTAAAAAATTAATTTTTTCATATGAATCTCATATTTATTCACTTTTTTCAAAAGGAGTGTGCGACGTTTATATATTCTATAACTGCAAATATCATTTGTCTTGCCTTGTGATATATATGGTGATGTTGACTGAACAACATATATTTCATCCTTTATCAATTCATCATCATCCTCATCCATCTGCCTAGTTACCAGGATTTTGTTCTGAAAAACCAAGAACATTAGTATCTGGCCTATTTGAAAGCAGCAAACTGTAAAAATATTAGCCATGCGAGGAGCAGAAACATATATGCAAGAACAACCCAATTAACTAGCACTATAACCGGTTCTTCTACATGATCCTTTTCTTAGCATGGCAGCTATCGTAACAAGCTGTCAAGACAATGCAATTATAGTTGATACAATATGCATCAGGATGCATGCAAGAATGTTGGTACGACCACCCTTAGAAAAATAGGACCTAAGGAGTGTCTTATGGTCAGCATGTGCTATGGTTGACAAGAGTAGTAAGGCCTCATTGGTACAGTTTTTACCATACTGCCATATAGCCAGTAGAGTATAACAGATAGACTTTACTCTCTAGAATCTATTGAGTCATGTGCAGTTACACATACCATTGGAGAGAGTTCATAAACATTTCAGTAGGGACAATTCCCAAAATGTAGGGAACAAGCACACACATGCGCACGCATAGAGAGACACCATTGCAATTTGCAGCCAAGTAAAAGCAATGATCATGAGCTGAAGATTTGATGTGAAACTTGATGCTGCTTTTGATAATGAAGAAAGCAGTGAGAATTAGTACACATATAGGGATCTGCAGGTTCATTTCCTTCTACTAGATGCAGCTTTTGATAATTTGCATTGTGCTAATCCTTTGAATTTCCCTCTGTTTACCGGCATTCAGATTTCTTTCCTCTCGAACTTGCCTTTCTTCAGTACCACTACCACTTTTTGGCTGCACTTTCTACACATAGGGGTTACCAACACGACTCCGTTTGAATGTTGAGCTGAGTCGAGATAAGTTGAGTTCTTTATGAATGATAGTAAGTTGAAATTGTGGAATGATCGAGTTTTGTACTGCCCACTTAAGATGAATTTAGATGTATTTATAGAAAGTTAAAAAAGATTATAGGTCCCGTGTGTAAATGGGTGTTGATAAATGGGTGTTGAGTTGAAAAAAATTGTGGATCTCTTATGTAAAAAAGTTTTGAGTTGAGTGATATTTAGTGATTTAAGAATTGAGCGTTTGAATGTTAGACTCAATTTAAAATTAGACTGAACTGAGTTGATCTCAATACGTTCCAACATCCAAACTGGTTAAATGGAAGTAAAACATGCTCTCTTTCACAATTAAAAAAATTTTATGTACAGTTTACCTGAAGAATAAAGTGTATTTGCTATCCCCCAGGTATGTCATCCCCTTTGGCATGCTCATTCTAGCCATGTGTTGTGGTAGGCTGTTCCGAGGGATTCCCTTTCAGGGAGCTGCAATGTTAGCATCAAAGTTTGGTGCCATTAGAATAGGTTTGTTACTCAGATACATATAGTTTTTCAAGATGAAGTCCGGCTTGGTTAACAAAAATATTTGCATCCAAATGATAAGAAAGACAGATCGACTATAACATTCGATAGTACGTAGTATATGTTCGTTCCCATGATTGTCCCAACAAACCATCGAGATCAATGTTGGGTCAATATTTTGTAAAAACCCAATGACATCCCAAACTATGGCCCATTAAATTAAATTACAAACTGGGCTCAAAGCCACATCCATAAGTGTTGAACAATATAGATATGGATAAAACCATAACTCCTTCGTTTGGTTGTGCAGTTCAAATGAAGTAAGATGATATATTTTGTTGAAAATTAAATAAAATATTACTAAAATATAATTTTTTAATAATTTTTTATTTTAGGATTTAAAAAGTTGAATTGTTTATTATATTTTGAATGGGAGTCTGAAAAAATTATAATGATAAGATGAGATGATTTTGTGTATCCAAATCGGGCGTCTGTTAAGAGATACTCGATCTCTTACAAAAAGAAAAGACAATTCCCCGACCCTTCAATTGATTATCTGTTTCAGTTCTTATCCCAGCTTGTCCTCGTCTTACTGAAATGCCATGCTCAACCAATTAACTCATGTAAATGGCTAATCAGAACCCTTTGATAATCCATCTTTAAACAAATATCAAATGACAAAAGTTCGAATCATTAGGGGAATTACGAGCATGCATGCATGGATGCATGGTGGGTCTTTTCTACTATTTATCCTGAGTTGAGTTTATATTATTCAAATCCATTTTATTCCTTGCACCTCCTCTCATGCGTTTGCCTTTTAAAAAGCATTAATTTGGTTCTAATGGGTTAAATTATCAATGAGATTTCTTTTATAGATATGTTACGAATCAATTATCAATTTTTTATGCTTGGCATTTAGATAAACATTTCTTTTATAGATCGAGTATCTCTCAGTAGTAATCATCCGTTTCTCAATTGTTGAAAAACGGTTTGATCATCTAATTCTATCTTATCTCATCATATAATTTTTTTAAATTTTCATATAAAAAGTAATAAACAATTCAACTTTTTCAAATCTCAAAATAATAAAATATTAAAAAATAATATTCTAACAATCTTTTTTTAAACTTTTACCTTTAATCTAAAATCATCTCATCTCATTTCTGAATCCAAATCAGTCCTAAATGTTCGTGGAGTCCACACTGCTCAAAAATCCTATATGCCAGAAAACAAAGTTAAGCACAACTCATAGCAAATGCAGGAGTTTTGCTACACAATCTCCACTATACTCCATATTTTTTTTTGAGTTTATTCTTTTTAAACTATTTCAAATTTTCTATTCATTATTCATATAATAAATATTTAATGAAATAAAAAAAATTAAAAAAAATGTGATGTGTGAAGGTTTTGTAAATAGTAAGAGGTTCTGAAATTTTTTTTTAAGAAATGAGTGAGAGGATTGACAAAGGAGGATGGATTGGATTGAAGGAATCAGGCTAAGGGAAAATTTCTCAGAAAATAACAAACAGGAAGACTCCAGTAGTGTCAGAAGTTGCACCTGATCAATTGATAAGAAATTAGAATACTCTGACATCACATGTGTGTGTATATATATATATATATACACGTACATATATACATATCTGCTTTATGAGCAGAAATTTATATTTATTTTTCTTGATTAAAGACTCCGTCTTGAATCATTTGCATACATACATTAATATATAACAACTTTCTCTTGATCTTTGAGTTGCAAGTTTGAGACAAGCCAACAAGTATCAAGTATCACTCTTCAAGTTATTTAGTACAGAATAATGTTAGAGGTAATCCAAGTTTTATTTCATAAGCTTTACAAACTTATGTGCTACCAATAAAAAAGTTCATAAAAATAAAGAAAGGATAATAAATCAATATACATTGATCATGTGCCATTAATCATATAAAGTTTTTTATTTTTATTTATTTTTTATGGTAAGATATGTAACGAGTTCAACATTTTTCTATCATGCAAGTCGATTATAGTTCAAAATCTTTAAAAAGAGAAATACTACAGTTATAAAGAGATTCTATAAATTAAATTATAAATTGTCATTGGTCCATATAATACGTTAGATTTATTTTATAATATAATCTCTCACATCAAGACATGTCAATTTACAAATTTTCTTTTACGAGATCTCGACTAAAATATATCTCATTTAAAAATATATAAACTAAAAGGGACCGGCCACCATTCTACTAGACCCCCTTCCGATATGACACAGAACCTTTGGTTGATCAGATATATCTAATTTAATAGTTATGATTGCCTTTTGAAAACTGTAGGTGGTACATGTTTATGGTCACCTCAATGAAGAATAAGAACAAAAACGATCAGATTCTCCATGATATCAAAGACTGGAATGTCAGAGGAAACTCAAGTGGCCAAGAGAATATAAACCCTAAAAAGAGTTTTTTATTGATATTCAATAAAGATTGTTATAAGGGGTTGTTTGGATTGAGATATCTTCTCAACTTATTTATTTTATTTTATTTTATCTAATTATTATAATTTTTTTAAAATTTTAAAATAAAAATAATATTAAAAAAATAATATTTTAATATTATTATTTTATTTAATTTTTATCTCATCTTATTTTATCTCAACTCGCTAAAGCGCTAGGTTGATTGTTTTGGGAGTTACTTTGGTTAAAAAGTGAGCAAAGTTTTGGAAAACAATGAGTCCACATATTCCCTTCGGAGATTTAAGAAAGGGAATTAATGAAGAGAAGCTGCGTTGATATGCATGGAGGAACCATCAAATGCAGAATTTTATATGTTAATTACCCACGTGACCCTGAATAAACCCATTTTGAAGAGCCAAAAATCAGCTTGCAGAAAACAAGGTGGGAGGGAGATACTTGTAATTGTCTAGAAGTGGAGTTAGCCCAAGAAATAATGATAGCAACACAACCTTTTACAAAAAAAATTTTATAATTATATTTTAAATAAAATATATTTTTATAAAATATCATATTTTTGCAACTTCATTTTTAAAACAAACTCTATTTTACAAAAATCTCTTCCATCTAAAATAGAATTGTAAATTAAAAAAGTTGCGTCTTTTGTCATTTTCTATTATTAAATTAGAAATTATTCTCATTGGCTACCGATTATTATTCCATATTCTACATCTTATAAAAAATATCTTTACACTTTAAAAATAACATTACATGTCCTATAAAAAAAAAAGAACAATGTTATATATAATCTCTAAATGGGGACTGTAATACAAGTCTATATAATTTTATCTTTAAAATTTTTTAAAATTATAAAAATATTTCTCTTAAAATGATATTTTTTTTCTCATTTTATAATATCCTCCACTTAAAAGACTATAAATATAATTTTTCAAAAAAAAAAAATTATACGGATTGGATGTGAGAGGGAAGCTCACAATTACAAGGCAAATTAAGCAACATGGCCACGTACGACACATTTCCATTGGTTCACGATTTTCAATCATAACGATGTACTTTTTCCTGATTTACTCGACCACATAATTAGGAATCTATCAAATTAGTAGGTTTATGACTTTGAATGGTCAAAATATATTTGCCACATACTCCAACCCTTTGCTTTCTTGGATCCATCATCTATAGCATCTAATGCACTAACCCTAGTTTGCTCTTTGCGAATGTGAGAGCGAGAGAGACATGCAACCAACCTGCATGGATATTGTTTACAACCAACCTTAGATGATATGAGATAATTTTATATGAATGTTTAAAAATTAAATAAAATATTATTTTTTAATATTATTATTTTATAATTTAAAAAGTTGAATTATTTATTATATTTTGTGTAAAAATTTGAAAAAATTATAATGATAAAATGAGATCAATGAGATAAAACCATTTTTGTATCTAAACTAGGCCTAAAACAAACCCCATTTATTACCCCTAACTACTGCATTCCTTTCACGTGTATATATATATATATATTTATATACTAGGGAACAGCCCCTTAGTGCATTAGTCACTGAGTGCATCTGACATAATGATTTAAATTAAAAAAATAAAAGAATTAGTAGCTTATTTGTCTAGGAAAAGAAAATACAAAGTTAAAGAAAAACAAAAAATAAGATTAAAAAAAATCAAAATTTCAACAAAGTATGAGCATTGGTTTGCATCCATATTGGATTATCTATTTACTCTCTATATAATAATAAAATATTATTAATTTAATAATTTTTAAAATTTTTATTTTTATCATATTTTATAGTTCTACTAATTAAAATATTAATAATAATTATTTTCTAATCAAATTAATAATATTCAATATTAATATTAATAATTATTATATTCTAATTAAATTAATAATTAATATTATATATTGAGTGTTTTAAGTATTTTATTAGCTAAATTTACTTAAAGTTGAATTTTATAATGAGAATACTCTAAAGCATTTTTGTTCTAAAGAGTAAAGTCATTTTATTTTATTTTTTTATTTTAAAAAAATTGAAAAAAAAGGAAAATGAGTACACTGTTAGAACAATAAAAACATGAAAAAGAGACGTCAATTTATGTGCACCGCGGGACTATTAAGGGCCTTTTGGTAAAACATGATCTTTCATTAAATTCTACAAGGAAATTACACGTCAAATGGTCAAAGGTCTTAAGGACTTTTTGGTAAAACATGATCCTTCGTTAAATTCTACAAGGGAGCTACACGTCAAATGATCAAGAATTTTAAGGGTCTTTTGGTAAAATAAGACTTAAAGGAAAAATACGAAAAGTTAACCAAAAAAAAAATAAAAGTTACTATTCATAGTTAGATAACCACTTATTATAATAGAGTATATATATAGATATATATATATATTTATATGTACCATGCATCCACCATTAGCTAATACAATTAGTGGCATAAGCTGTCTATACCCCAAACGCCAATGCAATCCATTGATCGCAAAACATAAGTTCACATGATTGAGCACCCATTTGGATTTTCATCACTGAATATCTCGAATGAGACGGTCCGGCGCAACAAGGAACACATGTCACGATCCGCCGGTGGACGCTCCGGCCTGGTCTCGCACCCTGGAGGACCCTGTAGGATATACAGATAGTCATACGATGGTGGTGAGGTGTAGTATGATGTGCTACCAGGGTATGCCACGCTGTAGCTCGTTGCATTCATTGGAGTTACATGGTATTGATCATACAAATGCTGACTTGGAGGGCTGTAATTGGCTGGTGGGTATCGAGGGTACACGTGCTGAAGTGGAGGGCTGCTATTTGCTGGCGCTAGAATTGTTACTTGACCAGTAGGATTTGCTGATCCTGTGAATGGCGGGGCATTGCCTGCCCCATCGACGTTGCTGTTACTCGCTTTTTGCCCCTTCTTTTTCTTCTTCTTCTTCTTTTTACCTCCACTGCCACCGCCACCCTGCTTATCAGCTGCCGGTACTGTCTGGTTGCCGGACGGTACGTGCACCTCAGGCTTTGGCTCCTTCGCTTGTCCACCGGTTTTACCAGTTGCAACACCGCCAGGGTCTTTATGTTCAACTTCAACTGTCTCTTTTTCCTTATCATCACCATGGTTACTTTCCTCAGAGCTTTCTTGGTCGCTTTGTTTCTCTTTGTTCTTGGGTTTTCCGTGCTTTCTCTCTTTTGTGCCCGCTTTTTCAGGCCAAAGCTCTGCATGTTTCCCTGTCTTTACCAATTTCTTGATCAAAATCTCTGGGTTTAAATTCCCGGTTACAATGACCTTTTGTTGCTTCAAATCAACGTCTATCGTATATACCCCTGAGACTCCAATTGAAAGTATCCAAATTTCTCAGGGGAAACGGTAAAAATTAGAGGGAAAGGAGGGGAAAAGAAGACGAGAAGAATAAGGAAACTGCAGATGAAATAAATCAAACATGGAAAAGAAAACTGGATAAAACTCGGAAGAAAAATGGATATACTGATATTAAGCAGAAGTAGATATCATATAACCCAGACGAGAAAAGCTCCTAATCCACAAGATTTCAAGAGTTAATCTTTTTTTTTTCTTCTTTTTTTTAAAAAAAAAAACATTGAAAAAGAGAGTTAACTTAAAGGAATGGAACCAGTATAAATGAAGCAGACCCTCTTTTTTTTTTTGGGAAAACAAGAACCATAATTCCCATGATCAGAAATAAATATGAAGAAATATTGCAAAGAATACTAGGTTCTGGAGTCACCTTCAATGTTTTTTAGAACCTTTTTTACTTTTCTTTTGCAGCCTTCACAGTGGATTGAGACTTTCAAGACCCATGTCTAGAGAAGATCAGCAGAAGAGGTTTAAAAACAAGTGGAGTCTTAAAATTTATTAAAAAATGAGGGAGTGTTGTTGATATATAGAAACCAAGTTTTACCTTGTATTTGAGAGGTTCTGGAGGACTTTCTTCCGGTACGTCTTTAGCTACTTCCTTAGCTTCGGTCTTGACGTCTGTTGTTGCCATCGGACGAACAGGAAATTAGCCTATGAGAGGGGAAAGAGAGATTGTGTAGGATTACTCGAGAAGAAGGAACAACTTCTTAATGGCTCGTCTGGAGAGTGACAAGAGATTAGAATTGTAATAATATAATTTATGAATAATAGTAAATAATTTGAGATGAGTATCTTTTGAATTTTGAAAAAAGAAAGAAAAAAAATTGAATAAAATATATTATAAAATTAAAATATAATTTATTTTTAAGAATTTGAAATTTTTATTTTTTTAATTTTTTTATTTAAAAATTTAGAAAAAAGTGTAATGATTAATTTAATTTTTTTATTTAAATTATATTTAAAAAAGATGAGATAAAATTAGACGAAATGAAATAAAAATTTTAAACGATATCTATTTTCAACTTATAAGTACGTTTGGGTAGTGAGAAGTGTTGAGAAGAGTTGTAAATAGTAGTAAAAAAAGTAATAATAGAATATTAAATAATAATAAAACGTAATGAACTGTAATAAAAAGTATGTAAAAAATAATAATGAATTAAAAATTCATTATCTCATCTCAACTCATCATCATAATTTTTTCAAATTCTTATATAAAATATAATAAATAATTTAATTTTTTTAAATCTTAAAATAATAATAATATTAAAAAATAATATTTTAAATTATCATCTCGCCATCGCCATCTAAACTACCGTTAGAATACCCAAACCTAGCCGGAGGAGAGGGCGAGATATAGACTTCGGCTAGTTGGGTTGATGCTTGGTGGGTGGCAAGTGGCAACAGTGCTGCGATGAGAATTTAAATCCTGGAAAAATTCGATACTTTGATGGACGGCTATCACTGTATGGCATAGGTTCTTTTTGGGAGAAGTTGAGTTTAGTTTTTTTTTATTTTTTTATTTAGAAAGATTTCATCCTCTCGTTAACAAAATTATTCCGTACAGTCACTTTCACTTCGCGTGCAAACGGTTTTAAAAAATAATAATAATAAATATAAAAGAAAAAAAAAGGACCAAAATAAAAATAAAAATAAAAATAAAAGAGAAACGCAGAGAATGAGAAAGAAAGGCATCAGCTCTTGGTGTAGGTCGAGGGCGTCGTTTGGGTCTCTCAAATCTCTCAAGTTCATCTCATCTGGGTCTTCTTGTAGATGAAAAAGGTAGCTCGTCTGGGTCTTCTTCGTGCCTGTGCATGATGGAGTCATGGCCAAGCCAAGGTAGGAGGTTGGGTTCACACAACAGTAGCAACAACAGGTGGAATTCAGTGCCACTGCTTTGCAGACTGAGATAACTCTATAAAGAGATCAGACGAGTGAAAAAAATAGAAGAAAAAAAAGAGAAAAGGATGGGAAAAAGAAAAAACTACTAGGCTCTTTGTTTCTGCATTTATTTTGAGTCATATACCAATTCATACCATGGTGGTATGGTAAAGTTGTTTGATTGACTAAAAAGGAGATGGAAATTAGAACCCAACCCGTAAGAGAAAGAGAGAGAGAGGGGTTAAGGAGATGGGAGGAAGCTTTGACAAAAAAGTTGGGTATTTTTGCATGTGAAGTGACTTTATTTCAATTTGCTCCATTCCGTGTGGGTTCGTCAAGTGATTCTTCGTGTGTATTTGCTCCATTCTCCAAGAAGATGTGAAGTTATTCCCCTTCATGTATGTATTTGCTCCATTCTGAAGAAGATTTGTCTCCAGTCCTGAGCTTCTAACACTAGCCTGTAATCTGCGAAGGGTTAGAAACCATTGATGGCAGTGATGTTGAGCTGGCAATCTTGCCCATTCTCTGGGTTTCTAAGGCCCTAATTCTATACTTCACGCAGAGTTTCTTCTCTTCGAAGTGAGGAGGATTTCGTGGGGAAGACGAAGGTGGGAAAAAGAGGGAGAGGCAGAGCTTCGTGAATTGGAAGACTGAGGAAGGTAGAGTTCATGGTCTTCAAAGTGAGGAGGATATTGTGGGGAGGACGAAGGGAAGGAGATCAAAGTTGAAACGAAAATGTTGCGTTTCATTTTCGACAGGGGTACCGATTCCCCCGCGCTTAAGCAGGCCGACTGTATTAAGCATTTTTCTATTTTTAAGGAACTTTGTCACTCAATCATTTTATTTATTTCTATACGTCACACAACACATTTTTTTTTAAATTAATTAAATTTTTTTACTTATTATCTATATACCACATATTTAGTAAGAAAAAAAATTATAATAAATAAATAAAATAAAAGTGTGATGTGTGGAGATTTTTAATATAATTTTTCTTTTCAAAAATAAAAAATAAAAAATAAAAAAATATGAAATTAATCTATTGTTTTTACAAAGAGTTGCGAGATTTACAAACTCTAAAATTATATGTTGATGTCATGTTTCGCAGCCCGAGCTACACCACGAGACCCAAGCTCCACGTCGCCTGCAACTAAAAGGAGAAGAGACTCCAGTGACTTCCAAGGTCACTTTGATGCCAAAGTTAGTGATAGTTCTATGAAAAAAGCTCTGGAATGCAAATGATGGATGAGTTATCAGAGGGTGTGAGAGAGAGTGAGAGCGTGAGCTCCAGTAGAAGGGATAACTCTTATTTATACATTATCCGAATTCTGTTACCAAGGAGATCGTGGTGTGTCAGGCGTTAGACCCACTACCACTCATTTTCCTGTCGACCCCAGTGTCAGTCCGCGATCTAGGCAATTGAGAGAGATCGTGCGCCATACTAGGTCTATCCTATAGCCACCCTCCTGCCAATATAGGGTGTTAAAGCGCGGGCGAGCCGTTCTCTGCACGTGGGACGCGTTGTTACGTGCTGGTCCCTGACACAAGCATTGATTGTGACGTGCTTCAGGCGTGTCGAATACATGACCGGGCACGTGCTGCCGTTCACATGTAGTTGAACGTCCTGCCCGGTGCTTTGTGGTAGGGCTCGACTAGTTGCCGATCACGGGGCGCTCTTCCTGGTTCCTTTGAGCTCGTGTCGAGAGGCCTTCCGAGTCGGAGATGCTGGTTCCTGGTCCCCTGGCTTGTCTTTTCTGGGCTTAGACACTTCCTTATACGGGCTCAGCAGCTTGCCCTTCCTGGGCTTGGGCCCGAGCCCTCCTCTCATTATATTTCACATTATTTTTTTTATACGCTAACTCGTTAAGTAACTTTCAATGTTTCTTTATTTATTTGCATAATGTAATACACTCAATGCCTTTATTTGCATAGTATGTGTACACACAATACTGCCTGCAGCTAAAAAGTCCTAGGGTTTTATATATGACATATATATGCAGAGCCAAAACCTTTTAGGGGTCCACTGCTACCTAAAAATCTAAGACAAAATTAATTGATTTCACCAAAATATGGACAAAATGTGATTTATTTTTCTTCTTATTTCAGAGTTACAACTTTGAAAATAAAGAAAAAGAGATAGCCAGTGAAGCTTAAGCAACTTCAATATTCGCACGGTTTTAAAAAAAATTCTATTTATAAGTATAACACTTAATAATAAAATACTTACATGATATAATTTGATTTAGAAGATAGATTTTAAAATTTGAAGTTTGAAAATTAAATTTTATCATTTAAGTAATGTAGATTATATGCTTTATACACCGACAATAGTTTTATAACACGCAATGAAGCATTCACATGCATACATGTAGCGCATATTATACATCCATGCATATCTATGACAATTTAGCACAAAAGAGTTAGAAAATGGACTAATGTAATAAAAAAAAGATCATATATATGTTGACATCCCCAAGTGCAACTCGATCGGTTCTCGGCTAGTTACAGTACGATGATCTGAACAAACTCAATCAAGCTGTGCAATGGATCAGCCAATGTTCACGACTGATCCGTAGTACACCTTATGTGTCACGCTTTGCTTCTTCTTCTTCTTCTTCTTTTAATCTAAAACCCACGCTTTCAGCCCTTCCCCTACCCGATTCCCTCTCTCAACTCACCCAGCCCCACCACCTCAGTCACCGACCACCATCATGGTCAGCCTCTAGTCCCACCGTCAGTACTGCAGTCACCGGCCACCACCATCATCGGCCTCCAACCCCACCTCTTCCCTTGCCGCGCCGCGTACTGGTTCCTCGCCCAACAACCTATTCGGCCTCTCTCCGCCACTGTCGGTCACCCAGCAACGGCATCGACCACCTCACTGGCGACCCTCCAGCCACCTTCGAGCCTCCACGCACAGCCACCTCTCCACTCCCGAAATGGGTCTCACACGGATTTAGTGGAGAAATGCCGCCGCCCGTCGCCGTAAGCCAGCCTAGCCACCACCATCGAGCCCCACGTCCTCCCAGCAACCCGCCCTACCTCTCCATTGCAGCTCAGATCAGCCCAACCCGAAATGGGTCTCCCTCTCTCTCAACAACCACACCACCACCGAGCCTCCTTTGTTGGATTTGGAATTGGGGGGTTTCGTGGGACTTGAGATTTTCAATTTGTTTAGGGACAAAATTGTCAATTTAGTTAGCCACGTAATGCGTGTGTCGGCTGATGCGTGAACAGGGGCTATTGCCCAGACTTTTTCAACTCAATTAGTCTAGCCCGGCCTATTGTTGGCCTTGCATGGGTTGTTTGGTTGGTCAGGTCACACCAGCATTCACAATCTTCTGATTCAAATGTTTTCTTACAACACTATGTTGTCCGCATAATTAATAATGTTTGTAGATTGTGCTTATTTTTGTTTGAATTATAAAAGTACTGTTTGGATTAAAATCTACCCATGACAAAACCGATCTCTCACGAACCAGTACTTATAGCCAAAATATCGCGCAGATGTTAGATGTGCACCATTCTCTAGCCAGCAGCCTAGCACAATTCTGATTGAAATTTAAAAAAAAAAAATTGTTATATACACAAAAATATTATATAAAATAAACTTATAAATTGATGTGATTTTATATAATCCGTTAGATCTATTTTATAATAAAAATAACTTTTTAATATGACATACTATATCACCTTACATCAATTTATAAATTTATTTTTATCTAATTCATTTATAGTTAAAGTAATTGCCTAGAAAATTGATTGAAGAAAGAAAAGAACAGAAAAGAAAAGAAAAGTTAGTGAGCTTTGAAGATAGTTCAGATCCAAATTAATTTATAAGAAGGGCAATAAAGTTTCCAATAATTGATAGTACCTTTCACGTGGAAATTGATGTCGTTGTCAAAGGGAACTGCCACTCCTAACTAATCTGGTCTTGCTTCTTGTAGAAGATCACATGGGCTCCTCTGAAAATAAAGATGCATCAGCTGATAAACACAAAGGATATTAATGATAAGTACGCTGCAGCATAATGATAAGCACTCTATCTGTGAATTATAATGATAAGCATAGAGTACTGGCTAGGATTCGTAATCTCTCGTAAAAAACATGCATGATTTGGTGTGGAGAATTCCAATCATTATAGCTAGCGTATCTGTTTTCCTAACATGTTTCCTTTTAAGCCAAGCAGTAGTACTTGGGGGTGCCACACGATGGGCGCGCCCGCGCCTCCCCTTGGCTTGAAAGTAACTTCTGGCCGTTGAGACCAAACATGCATGCAGTTATAGTTTACGCTTAGCATTGAAATGGCCAAACAGCCACTTCGTTGCAAGATAAATGTCTGTCCTCCTGATCACTTTGTTGGAACGACGTACACAAATTATGATGATGAAAATGAACTTTTCCTCTTGGTTCTCTCTTTGCGTATGGCTCTTATGCTGTGAATATTGTGAATGTTGCTTTTTTCTCCACCGGGAAGAGATATTTGGAGCTGGAAGGGCCGAACGTGTGCAACAACGTCAGTCCTATTTCGGTGCAAGAGGTACTGATTTTCTACATTCAGCTGAGCCACATTTTTTTTTAAATCATAAAATTATTATCGGCCGGTTGCTCTGTTTTTGTATTTCCGGATTTTTTTTTTGTTGAAACTGCCTGGAATTTGTTTTACTTCCCGAGTGGCCATGGCTGCCATTACTGGTCCGGAATAATCTCATATTGTATATGGATAAGGTCTTGGATATGTTTATAAGGAATGATCAATCTTCTCTTGTAGAACCGGTTTTATGAGATGAGTTAGGTCCATAAATTTCTTCATGATATCAGAGCCTACCACAGGACGAATGAGAGCCACACTACTTATCCTATGACAAGAACTAAAAAAAAATTGACTTGCACGTGAGGAAGGATGTTGAGGAATAATCTCACATTACCTGTAGATAAGGTCTTAAACATATTTATAAGGAATGAGCAATCCTATCTCATAGAATTAATTTTATAAGATGAGTTAGATCCATAAATTTCTTCAATTCCAACCTCATGGCAGCATGGTTCTTAGTGCACCGCCAAGTTCATAGTTGGGGCAGCGCAAATGGCCTTGCGCTGTTCGCACAAACTACTAGTACTGTTGCAGCGCACACCATATGGTGCTGCGCGCAGCGGCAGGTGCAGCTGCCCAGCACATCCCGTGGTGCGCGCAGCGCATGGTTATTCGAAGAGCGCCAAGTAACACCTTGTGAGTGAAATTGTTCTCGAGTGTTGGCGCGTGCTCTGTATAGATAACGCAAATGTTTAAACGAGTGATGTTTGGTTTTTTGTGATTTTTATTTTTATGTTTTTTTAATTTTGAAAATCGAATGCAAAATTTATATTGGTGTGTAAAAGATGTTTTAAAATAATAAACATATTAGCTTTTAGTTAATTCTCCTACAATGTTTTTTAAAAAAAGAAGACAGTATCCCAATTTTATTAATAAACTGTCAGTTATAATGGAGGAATACCTTATACAAAGGGGAACAATAGATTACAGAAAGAATTATCATAAACATGCCCCTAAAATTTAATAAAACTTCATCCAAACTAAATACATTACAACCAGGATTTAAAAATACTAATGTTAATGATGAAATGAGAGAATACATAAACGATTTACACAGAAAATACTAATATATGCTTAGCAAGCTAAAGGAGAGGGGAAAAAAAAAACAAAAAACTGAACGTATTATCTTTGCAGCCAAAATAAATAGAGAATTTTTACAGACACAAAGAGATTATACAAAATAAATCTACAAACTGATGTGGCTTCATAGAATCTGTTAGATTTACTGTCTAATAAAATAATTTTACAATCTGACGTACTATATCAAGTCATATAAGTTTGTAGGTTTATTTTTATGTAATATCTTTGTAGTTATTTCATTAATGTGTAGATTGGCTTTGTTATTTTTTTTTAATATAAAATAACTATTTTAGTTAATCACATTACACGAAAAATACTAAAATAAATGAATATACATAGCGAAAGTAATTATCTTTTGATGATACTCCCATAATTTATCCACGAAGATCATATGAAAAAGTGATGGACCACTGGTCCACCTTTCACTCCATCTTTTCAATTATAGGGTTGGCGAAAAGTTACACAATCACCCTCTAAACAGTCAGGAAGTCCAACAACACAGGACCCACCTAGATACTTTTTTCATTGTTTTGTTCGATGATAGCTACTGAAAGCTCTGTTTAACTGTAAAATCCATGAAAGCCATGAACAAAAGAAAGAAAACTGTAAAATCCATGACCCAAATTTACATACTTGCATGGCTTTTGACTCCGAAAAAAAATGTAATAAACAAAACTGAAGGAAATGTAAAGCTACACTAATGATCATTGACCAATATCAGACAAGAAGCTCAGCTTTAAGATGGAGAAAGGTAATTTCCAGAAGGAAAGGTATGATGCATGGTTACAGACTTACAGTGTTTTGCAGACTAATTTATTAAGGTAAGAAAGAGAGAGAAGAAGAAGTACATGAATGGAGGAGTAAATGAGGAGCAGTACAACTGCAACTGCTAGGCATAGGTTCCTTGGAGTAGCATTAAAGACTTTCTGACTATAATCTTCATTGCACTTTACAAACACCACTCAGAATCTCAGATTAAACTTTTTCTAAGACAAAAGAATGAAACAAAAAGGGGACTTAGGGGTGGCAGATCCATAAGTAGAAAGTTTCATCGTTGCTTTGATGATTTGGGTTGGAAGAACATGGGTTCCGGTTCTGAGATTCTCCACATGATCGTCATCATTTTCTTGCTCCTATCATTATGCAATACCCACATTTTGATTTCAACCGTTGTGTTGAATGCAGCAGAAGACTTCAGTGCTCGCCGCGTACAACAGCTGTACCTCAGGGAAGAAAATGGAGATAGGATTGAAAACCGCATTCAGAAAGTTTCAGGAGAGGATGAAAATGGAGAGAGGGGAGGTTTGATAGTGGAAAAGTTTAGAGCTTTGCTTGGACTAAAGAGCTTCCACAGAAGAAGCCAATCACATGGTGGGTCTGAGTTTGTGCCGCTTTCACCCTCTCCATCACCCGCCATTGAAGCTGCAGCTGAAGCTCCAGCTCCTGTTCCAGTGCTGCATATCCATGCAACTCCCCATCCTCCAGCACGGCGCTCGAGTTCACTTGCACCACATCACCACAAGTCTCAAAAAGAGCATAGAGATAAAGACAGAGTTAGAACGATTCTTGTTGCAGTCATCTTGTCTGCAGTTGCTGCCTTTTTAGTTTGTGCTCTTGTGCTCATTTGGGTCTGCAAGAAGCGCAGAAAACATAGAACGAAACCCACAAGAATAGTGTCGGTTTACAGCAAAAAAGGAGGAGTCAGAGGTAAAATAAAGAAAGTCATGAGTACCCAAAATTCAGCAAGCAAGGTGAGCCAAAATCTTGGCCTTGACCACTTTTATCTCAATTCATTGGGAACAGATTTAGAGCAGCAGACCTTTTTTCTTAAGCAACCTTCTGAAGCTGGAAACACTTCATCATGTCGTAGCACACCTAAATTTACATTGCATGCGATTCAAGAGCCAAACCAAGAACTGAAAAAGGTGGATTCTGATAATGCTAGTAGCTCTTCCACAAGGGAAATTTCATCTATTCATGAGGATGCAGAGTCAATCAAATATGAATCAGATGGTGGTAACTATTCCCCTGGTGACAAAATTATTCCAATTAATTGTCATTCATCTGATGATGATGAATCTTTCCATTCATTTTGTGAATCATTTTCATCAAACATCCGGCTTTCCAATGCTTCAGCTGGTAGTCTTAGTGAGGCATCAAATACATTCTGTGAACAAGTGTCACAGAACAAAGCTTCTTTGGCAAACTCTTTAGACATAGAAATGTCTCTTGGTACTAGAGATCTTAGCTCCACACAAGATTCAACTCCACCTCCATGCAATCCCAAACAGGAAAAACGAACAGTTGAATATTCTTCAGATTGTCAAAAAGGCTCCGAGCACCCATCGGCACCACCACGGCCTCCACCTCCACCTCCGCCCCCTCCACCACCACCTATGACATGTTCTCCTTCATACTCTTCAAATATTATTACATCTAAAGCTTCATGTTCTTTAGAATTGCCAAATCTGTCATCTCCTACAAATTTAGGTTCTTCCTCAGGAACAAATAGAATTCCACACAGAGACTTCCCTTCTTCTCCTGAAACCCACCTTAAACCATCACAATCACCCTCTTGTATTCCTCCACCACCATGTCCACCTCCACTTTGGAAAGGCAGTATTAACTCTGCAAGAGGCCTGCCTCCATCATCTCAATTGACTCCGTTTACTCCATTGGGCAAAGACGGAGCTCCGTTACCAAAATTGAAGCCACTACACTGGGACAAGGTTAGAGCTGCTCCGGATCGTTCTATGGTGTGGGATAAGCTCCGGTCAAGTTCATTTGAGTAAGTTGCTTTTTGTTATCGTCTACAATTTGCATTCTTTTACTACATAAGACTGAACACATCATAAAAACAAAAAAACAAAAACAGGTTGGACGAGGAAATGATTGAATCACTTTTTGGATACAACCTACAAAATCCAATGAAGAGTGATGAAGCAAAGAGCAATACTCCCTCTCCAAGCAAGCATGTTCTTGAGCCAAAGAGACTACAGAATATCACTATACTCTCAAAAGCCTTGAATGTGACCGCTGAGCAAGTATGTGAAACTCTATTACAAGGTATAAATCCTAAAATTTCAATCATGGGTGATGGATACTCAAGTTGCTATTTTTAATTTTTCACATTTTGAGAGTTGTCGGGAGGAGGGAGTGACAAAAGTAAAAAAAAAAAAAAAAAAAAAAAAAGCACTAAAGCACCATTTGTTATGGATGCCCCATAAAAGAGAGGCATTTATGCCAGAGTTGGGAGTCTCAAGTTTGAATGTACTCTTTGTGGCAGGGAAGGGGTTGAGTTTACAACAACTGGAGGCACTGGTGAAGATGGTACCGACCAAGGAAGAAGAGGCTAAACTCTGTAGCTATAAGGGAGATATTAATGAACTGGGGTCTGCAGAGAAGTTTGTTATAGTAATTCTAAGGATACCATTTGCCTTTCTGCGAGTTGAAGCTATGCTTTACAGAGAAACTTTTGAAGATGAGGTAGTCCATCTGAAGAACTTCTTTTCGGTGCTAGAGGTAACCATCAAACCATAAAAATCTCAGATTTTGTCAAAACCAATATTTCCAATACAATGATCATTCTCACTCTAATTTATGCTTAATTGTTGCTAGGAGGCCTGCAAGGAGCTCAGATCAAGCAGGCTTTTCTTAAAGCTGCTCGAAGCCGTGCTCAAAACAGGCAACCGTATGAATGTTGGAACGATCAGAGGAGGTGCCAGAGCATTTAAGCTTGATGCCCTCCTTAAGCTTGCTGATGTGAAAGGAACAGATGGGAAAACTACCTTGCTCCACTTTGTCGTCCAAGAAATAATCCGGTCAGAAGGTATTAGAGTTTCAGATAGCATTATGGGGAGGATCAACCAAAAAAACAAAACCAAAACGGTTGAAGAGAGGGAAGAAGATTACAGAAGAATGGGCCTTGATCTTGTTTCTAGTCTAAGTACTGAACTCTACAACGTGAAAAAGACAGCTACAATTGATTTGGATGTTCTAGCAAGCTCTGTCTCGAATTTATCTGATGGAATGGCTAAACTGCAACATCTAGTGTACAAGGACTTGTCTATGGATGAACAAAATGGTAACTTTGTAAGCTCCATAAGATCCTTCCTGAGTTATGCAGAGAAAAATCTAAAAGACCTGCAGGGAGATGAAGATAGGGTGCTAACACATGTCAAAGAAATTACCGAGTACTTTCATGGAAACTTGAGCAAAGACGAAGCCAACCCACTTCGAATATTTGTGATCGTGAGAGACTTTTTGTGCATGTTAGACAATGTTTGCAAAGAGCTTAGAAGCTCGAAAGCTCTACGCAGTCCGAATCCTCTGGCACCATTCCTGTAGGTTAAATTGCTTTTTTGTAACTTTTGTCTTTTGTTTGATGCAAGATTTCAAACATGTAGATTCAATTTCTTGCCTATTAAATGGTTGAACTCAAGTGTTTTTGTCGGGTTGATTGGAGTAGACCCAATTGATTAGTGGGATTTGCAATAACTATTTATAACATTTTCAGCCGGTTCAAGGACACCCGAATCAGAATTGCTGAATTGGCATATGTTATTTTGATGAATGTTATGTATAAGTCATTATTTACTTTCACACTTTACAGCTATAATTTTTTTATAGAGTGTGAAAATATTTTTCATAGGATATGTGATGTTTTTCATAGGGTGTGTGATGTAGAATAATGAATAGTGACTGATGAGAAGAATTTTTCATATTATTTACAAAGACATGCAGACTCGAGTGGCATTCAGCGTGCTCTATAAGGCTACGTTTGGATATTGAGTTAAGTTGAATTCTTTATGAATAGTAGTGAGTTGAGATGGTGGAGTAAATTTTATAAGACCTACTTAAGATGTGTTTAGATGTAAAAATGAGTTTATATATATTTATAAGAATTTGAAAAAGATTGTGGGTCTCACGTGTAAATAAGTATTGAATTGAAAAAGGTTGTGAGTCCCACGTGTAAAGAGGTTTTTAGTTGAGATGAGTTTAGTGATTTGAAAATTGTATATTTAAATGTTAGATTCAGCTTAAAATTAAACTAAACTGAATTGATCTCATTAGAGTTCAACAACCAAACGGGCCTTAAATCTCAACTAGGCAAAAACCTTGTGTTTAATTATATATATATATATATTCATTTTTTATTATTATTATAAAATGTCATGTTATTAAAACTGATTGTAAAAAATATTAATTTTAATATAATATCTTATAATAAGAAGAAAGTATTACACAAAATTATCTAAAAATTACTTAGAAAATTACCCACTAAATATATTGATTCGTCTGGAGAAAAACAAAACGTATCCCACCAGATCTGAGCCATACGACGTCGTCTGAATTTTGCATCCAAAGGTAATTTTTTTTTATAAAGCATCCAAAGGTAATGAATGGGAAGTTCCCGTTAATTTCCGATTGTTTTTTATTTTTATTTTTTTTTTACTTAATAATTAAGAAAACATTTTTTAATAATACTGTAAAATTTTTTTAAAAAAAATATTAAAAAAATAATGTGAAAAAACATATTTTAAATTTTTTAAATTTTTTTCTCATTTTTTTTAACACTTTTAAATATTTAAATAAAATTACAATATTATTAAATAAAATTTTCTTAATCATTAAGTGAAAAACAAAAACAATCGGAAACTAACGGGACTCCCTATCATTTTCCGTAATTGAAAAGATGTGAAATATGTTTTGCCCCTTATGACCCCCACCTGCCCTGCGAACTCTCAGAAATTTCTCCCGAATTCAAAGTTTCTCACCGTCTGGCGGGAAACGCATCTAATAGGTCAGAACTCTCTCTCTCTCTCTCTGGGTTGTGTTGCAGGTTTTCTGATTATATATATATATATTTTTTATAATTAAGAAATTTCATTGATCAAAACTAGGCAAAACCCATGTAAACAGGAATTATACTGAAGAGAAAAACTGCAAGAAGAATTCTTCTGATTAGATTTTTCATTGTAATAATTTCGCCATTTAATTTTTTCTTTTTTTATCTGATGTTGCTTCTCGATGATCTTCTGTATTTGCTCTCTCTTATCATGGTCTTGTAAATTAATATTATAACGTTTCAATAGAGACATTATTTAGTCGCTGCGACAATGGAGAGGAAAAGGTTGTATACAATGAAAACCAACTGAGTGGTTTTATGTAGGAGTTTTCATTCACACTTTTGGGGCTATCAGACAGGAGAATTTCTCCTTAAACTATCCGAATTACATTTGTGGAAACTTCTTTACGAGAGCTTGAGTACTCCCCGAATTTCTTAAGACTTTGTTCCGGGCACTTTAGTGCCAACAAAAAGACATGTAGGGGTTTGCATTGATTCTTTGATTTTTATAAATTGTTGAGTTGTATTAAAGAAGACTTTTTCTCACTCTCCGGTAGGTTGCTTATAAAGTCACGGAAAAAAAAATTATGTCTTTGTTTCTTTCTATTGATATAATTGTTAGAGCAAATGAAAGCAAAGAAAGGATTGTGCTTGATTAATGCTTTTATGCCTTCCCCCCCAGTGAGATTGCTTGCCCCTTAAGTCTTTAGCAATGAGTTTTGGATACTGATTTGTCCCCCTGCCTCATTTAGGGTTAGATTTACAAGGTTTTGGTGTCACAGCCTTCTACTGATTTTTTCCCTTGGAAATACATTTGGAGGTGCAAAGTGCCATTTAAGGTCTGTTTCTTCGGGTGGTTGGCTTCTCATGGAAAAATCCTTACTATTTATAAGCTGAGAAAGCACGGTATCGTAGCAACAAATTGGTGCTTTATGTGCAAAAGGTGTGGAAAATCGGCGGATTATCTCCTTCTTCATTGTGAAGTGTTGAGGGCTTTGTGGGATGAGGTCTTTGCCAAGCTTGGCATTTCTTGGGTGATGCCTAAGAGTGTGGTGAATCTTTTGGCCTGTTGGAGAGGGATTCAAGGAAATCATCAAATAGCGGCTGTTTGGAAGATGGTTCCTCTTTGCTTTATGTGGTGTATTTGGAATGAGAGGAATGGTCGCTGTTTCGACAATAGAGAATGCTCAGTGGATGGGATTAGGGCTTTCTTTTTTCATTCTTTGTTGCTTTGGGCTTCTGTTTTTGTAATGGATGGGTTTAGTCCCAATGACTTTCGTGCTGTTTTTCAGTTTTAGCTTGTAATTAGGTGTTTTCTCGTGTCTACTTCCCGTGTACTTGGGCTATGCCTAATTACGTGATTTCAATAAATTTATTACTTATCAAAAAAAAGATTAAGGGTTAGATTTACATGAATAATTTAGTAGGACTGGGTTTCCCTTTTTTCTTTCATTTGAAATTAGTGTTAGGCTGTGATTAATGTTTATTTATTCATTTTTATGAAGTTTAGCTGCAATTTTAATTCCCTGTTAATTAGGTGGTTGACGTTTTATCTCTGCTACTCTCCGAAACAATCCTCTCATTGTTGCGTTTTATTCTTGTTTTTCCCTTTCCTGTAATTTTTTATAATTTATGTTTAGCCATGACATTTTAATTCCCCCAATTTATCTCTTTGAGGACAAAGACTAAGACTGTTGCTTTTGGGAAAATTTGTGAATGAAGAGTTCTCTGCTTAGGAGTTTGTCTTGCCTTATTTTCATATAAAGACATTTGATTTCAGGTTTCATATGTTAGAGTTTGTATATGTAGCTGCATGGACATCACAGGAGATTGATCCTTTTTCAATTATACGTCTTTGTTCTTGTTGTAACCTTGACTTTTTGGTATCTAATTTTTCCTCAGAGAACATTTTCATATCATGGATGGCAATGATACATCTTCTGACCAAGTCATTGAAAAACTGATTGAAATGGGATTTGAGGATTTTGCCGTCAAAGAAGGTGTAAAAGCAAGGGGTCCATCATTTGTTGATGCACTTGACTATATGTTGAATGGTCCTTGTAGAAATGGTGGGGGCACGTCAAGTAGTTCTAGATGTTCCATGGGCAATAGAAAGTCTCTGCGAAAGAGAGCCTTTTCCTCCTTGCATCCTTCAAGTGAAACACGACAGTCTAGCATACTGGACCATTTCCAATTCAAAGCTAGACCAAAACCAAGCAAGATTGATGTTGTACCTGATATGTTGGTGTCTGGATCAAATGTGTCGCCTTCTTATGTAGAGGACCATAGGGATTGCACTCAGGAGTTAAAAATTGGAACAGATTGGGAGAAGAAAGTTATCAGTCTCTTGCAAAATCATTTTGGTTTTTCATCTCTGAAGAATTTCCAGAAGGAAGCATTGGCTGCCTGGTTTGCTCACCAAGATTGCCTTGTTCTTGCTGCAACAGGGTCTGGTAATGTTCATATGTTTTTATGTATCTATCTGTATGTACCTATTACTATTTGTTTGGGTGGGTGCTAATTACTTTGACATAATTGCCTTTCTATAGGAAAATCACTGTGTTTTCAGCTTCCAGCATTATTAACAGGGAAGGTTGTAGTGGTGATTTCCCCCTTGATTAGCTTGATGCATGATCAGTGCTTAAAACTTGCAAAACACGGGGTCTCTGCTTGCTTTCTTGGGTCTGGGCAACCTGATAGTTCTGTGGAACAGAAAGCAATGAGAGGCATGTATGACATAATATATGTTTGCCCAGAGACAGTTTTAAGGTAAAAATCATGTCCTATGTGACGTGTTTTAAAGAGGCTTTGGATTTTTTTGCTGTTGTAGTTAAAAGAAAATACAATCTCCACTATTGCAGATTGATAAAATCACTTCAGAGGCTTGCAGAAAGTCGGGGAATTGCTTTATTTGCAATTGATGAAGTCCATTGTGTTTCCAAGTGGGGCCATGATTTTCGGCCTGCTTACAGGTTTATGATTTTCCATTTTTCCCAGATGCTCTTTTTTATTATTATTATTATTATTGTTATTATTGTTATTATTATTATTATTATTGTTATTATTATTATTATTATTATTATTGTTATTATTGTTATTATTATTATTATTATTATTGTTATTATTGTTATTATTATTATTATTATTATTGTTATTATTGTTATTATTATTATTATTATTGTTATTATTGTTATTATTATTATTATTATATTATTATTATTATTATTGTTATTATTGTTATTATTATTATTATTATTATTATTGTTATTAATATTGATATTATGGATATTATTATTATGATTATTGTTATGATTATTGTTATTATTCTTATTATTATTATGATTATTGTTATGATTATTGTTATTATTCTTATTATTATTATGATTATTGTCATGATCATCATCATCATCATCATCATCATCATGATTATTGTTATGATTATTGTGATTATTCTTATTATTATCATCATCATCATCATCAGTCGTCGGATTTGTTTGTAACTATTGCATATTATTACTTTCCTTTTCACATGTGCATACAACTTGCCCTTCACCTCTTGGCTTGGAAGCAAGAACGATCACCTGTTTATTGCGTATTAGTAACCAATATGTCTACATTGTCTGTGAATGTGCCTTTGAGCCCGTCAATGTAGGTCTTGTATTAGATGATTAGAGTTGTAATTATTTCACTTATGTATTGTTTCAGGCGATTGTCTGTGTTGCGGGAGAACTTCAGTGCTTGCAATTTAAAATTTTTAGAATTTGATATACCACTGATGGCATTGACTGCTACTGCCACAATTCGGGTTCGAGAAGACATTCTTAAGTCTCTATCCATGTCAAAGGAAACAAAGATTGTGCTTACTTCATTTTTCCGGTCAAATCTTCGGTTTTCGGTGAGGTTTTTCATGTATTTTAGCATGTTCTCAGGCATGATTTCCATATTGGTCCTTTCTATGAGATTTCCAATTTGAGGGTTTGCTTTCCAAGAGGAAAGTTGCAAGTGTTTTTGGACGGCGTATTTTTAAGCATTATTTGACTATAACTGTTTTCATTATCGTTTTTTGTTCTACCACCGTATTTGACATTGCCTCTGACTAAACATCCATATTTGTTATTGAAAAAATCTCTATGATTTACTTGCTGCTATTTACAGGTAAAACATAGTAGAACATCTTCACCATCTTCCTATGAGAAGGATTTCTGTGAACTGATAGACATTT
The DNA here is from genome assembly GCA_003123785.1 of Pterocarya stenoptera. NCBI lineage: Eukaryota > Viridiplantae > Streptophyta > Magnoliopsida > Fagales > Juglandaceae > Pterocarya > Pterocarya stenoptera. The sequence continues at coordinate 457,884 of QEOT01000916.1, read as the reverse complement.
ACGTCAGAAAGAGAAAGACTGGTTACAAGAAACAGATTATAATGTCACAAGAATTAGGCGGTGCATCTGATGGCCCTGATATTAGTTGCATATATAAGGCAGATGGAATCTCTCGAAATGATCTAAACCACACAGAGGATTCGTATTCTGACAGAGATATTGATGAGCCATATTCAATGAAGGAAAATGGGTCAACAGCTATGAAGGGAAAAGAAATGTCCATTGAATATTTGGAAAATGATGTGGATGTCTTTCATGGTGTGGATGATTGGGATGGTACCGATCTTCTTCTTTTTTTCCACTGTTTGGTTTTTTTCTTCACTACTGTTCTATTGTTTCGGTCAATACATAGCATTTCAAGTAAATTAGAACTTGAAAGTAATTTCAATATTGAAATTACTAACTATGTTGTATAACTAAACTTTTAAAATTTTTGCAAATCAATGATCATTGGTTCATGTTTCGATCACTTTTATTCTTGCAGTTGCCTTTGGTGAATTCTGTGGGCAATCTCCTCATGCATGCTGGGGTTCGAGTGGGTTATCAAAGACAGTCGATCCACCAAATGAGCCTTTAGAACAAGATTGACCATTATATACGTTCCTACTAGAAAAGAGACATTGAACATCACAAAATATCTTTGTGGGCGTGGTGTGAAGGCTGCTGCTTATAATGCTTCAGTATGTATTGCACATGACAATTTACTATAAGTGTATTTATACGCCTAATGGTGTGATATTTGTTTTCTAATTATGATCCTAACGTGGTTCTCTAACTTTGTCTTCCCACTAAGGCAATCTCTTAGACCAACAAAGAATTCTCTTGCAGAAATGTGTGGTTTCCCAAATTTCTGAACCCCAGTTTTCTTGTAGCTAAAAGTTGAAATTTATATGCGAGATAAATAGAATTTACTGCAGAAAAGGCTGCAGAATATATGATGGTGAGGAAACATTAATAGACAGGGAAATCAGGTGGATGAACGCATTAGCAATTGAATAATATACTTGATTATCATGTACTTTTGAGCCCTGCTTGCCAATGATTGCTTTCCTGTTTTACTTTCTTTCTGTTTTTTTTTGCTATATGATTGTCCTACTCTCCCCCTCATTAATTCTATCAGCTCGTCATTCGTGTAACATTTGCTCTAGTATTGTGTTGATCGCATGCTCTAAACAGTAGAACTCTCTGTGTTCGGTATGCGATTAATATGAGATTATTTCTTTCCTCAGTTGCCAAAATCACATTTAAGGCGGGTTCACAAGGAATTTCATGAAAACAATTTAGAGGTATGGGCTTTCATTCTTCATGGATGATACTGTTAATGGATAAACCAGGATTGTTTTATACGTCCATAGATGCCATCTTTTATGACTAATAGCTTCTATGGCAATAAGCTTTAGTTTGAATATAAGTTACTCTCCCTGGAAGAAGGTGGAGGGTGATATATAATTTGCTCAATAAAAAAAGATGGTTTTATATGTGCGGAATTTGATGTTTTGAATATTGCAATATTTTGGGGCATGTACTGATAAATGTACCTAAATGGTAGGAAACTTTTAATTTTATTTTCTTAGTTGAAGGGAATATCCTTTATATCTGTCTTTTCTCAATTAAGAGTCAAGTTGGTGTCCATATCGGAAATTAGGATATTACTTTTGTGCACAAATAGTGACTATAAAATAATTTATTTCTATTAGTTTGTATTAAATAGGCCTATGCTGTATATTTCAACACTAATAGATGGAAAGACTGTTTAAATATTGTTTCTAGATTGGCAAGACTCAAAGTTTAGATCAAGAAGAAAAGTAAGACTTGTCCATTTTAGCCTTTTCTTGTCATTACTATAATGTTTTATGTCTTGTTAATATAAAATAACTTTGATTCAAAATCAAATTCATTAAGAGAGATTTTAGATGGTCTCATAACATTTGTATTCCATTTTGGTTCCTGGAAACTAAATTTTTATTCCTATCAATCATATACCTATCTAGAAAGGTAATCTTATATACTTCATTATTTCTATTTATTCCACAAGCATAACTTGGTGATAGAATATTTCAATATGTCTCAACTATATTTTTCCTCTACCTCCAGGTTGTTGTTGCAACAATCGCTTTTGGAATGGGAATTGACAAGTTGAATGTCCGAAGAATTATCCACTATGGTTGGCCACAGGTAATCTCTTAAATTTGAATATATAAAATGTTTACCGGGTTTCACATTTCTTTGTCGGTGGACTTATGCACTCACTGTTATGAATAAATTGATTGTCAATTAATGATCTGTTTGTAAACTTTCTAGTCTTGTGCATGGCAATATAATCTTAAGATATTTGGTGACATGAGCTTGTTCTAATCATCAGTTTGCTTCCAGAGTTTGGAGGCATACTATCAAGAAGCTGGTCGAGCTGGCAGGGATGGGAAATTAGCAGATTGCAGTAATCTTTTTCTTAGTCAGCAATTTATTTCTATTGCTTACTGCTCCCACATGCCTTTTGTTTTCGGCTTAATGCCTGTATCTTCAACTCCTTGCTCACTTATTCAGCTTTGTGGAGCATGGTCTCTGTTGTGAAGTCTAGATAATTCAACAGGGTGCTGTAACTCTTATAAAAGCAAATATGTTGTATAAAGAGTTACATAGAATGTGTTGTGTTTTTGCTGAACAGCTCTGTTTGCAAATCTAACACGAGTACCATCACTCTTGCCAAGCAAAAGAAGTGAAGCTCAGACGAAACAAGCATATAAGATGCTATCTGACTGTTTCAGGTTCATGTCACATGCATTTCCTTGCAGCTATCTTTGTTTCCTTTCGGCTTGAAAATTTTATTACTTACTATGATACAATTACAGATATGGCATGAATACTTCTAGCTGTCGGGCTAAGACACTTGTGGAGTACTTTGGGGAGGATTTTAGTTATGAGAAGTGTCTCTTGTATGTATCTCTTCATTTCATTTCAGGATATCAGCAATATAATTTTCTTTTATTCAAATTTTATATAGGTTAACCTATAATTATCATCACTGTAACATTAAGCAATGAGTATGCTACAATGCCATGGTTAGTAATCCCTTTTTCTAGTTATGGCTAAATGGTATACTCATCTAATATGCAGATGTGATGTTTGTGTTGATGGACCTCCTGAAATGCAGAATTTGAAAGAGGAGGCAGATGTGTTGATGCAGGCTATTGCTGCTCATCATGTAAGTTCAATTCATGATTTACCTGCATTACTTGTCATAGATATTTGGTTTTAGCATGCAATATGTTTGTCACACTATTATTTTTTACTATTTCTTGGTATATTTTGGCAGCATATTTTTCTGCCATGGTATAAATATGCATATACATTCATGTTGACATATGAACACGCGTACATGTGTGTTAATGCATCAATTATTTAAAAAACTTACAGTAGTAGAGAAAGGTTAATATAATTGTTTAATGAGCAAGGAAGAGACCAAGCAAGAGGCATTCCATTCTATACTTGTGAGAATCCTTGTTCCACATTCCTCTACAAGAAAAAGAGCAGATCGAGCTGACAAAGAGAAGGGTTCGGCTATTGCTATCGAGCGAGACATGAAACTTTGATCGAGATGGAGATGCTCCTGTGTCAGTTACTAGTCCACATGTACCAAACGAAGGACAGTTTAAAAATTAGATTGAAAGTTGAGAGGTAGCAGATCAAGGTTGGACGGATACAGGAATGCCAAAGAAGAGATGGTTGCCTGGGATGGACATCTCACTCGAAATTAATAAATTGGCATAACATGTGGAACATTTAAGTAAAATAGGAGGTTCTATGGAGTTAAGGTTTGAATTTAGAATTATTGTTATGTGAATTATTATACTTTATTAAATTACAAATTATCCAAAAATTTTAAGCTGATAGGAAAAAAAAAATTGTCTTTTAATAAATAATCTGATAATATCACATCGGCTGGCATAAAGTAGTATTGGTATTTCGGCATTTTATAACTATAATGAGCCCCACAACAAGTAGTATGTTTACGCCCTGAGTTGTAAATAACAAAACTCCTGATGGATACATCATGTCCTTGTGGATGGAGGGTGGTTATATAAGTATTGTTATTTCTAAAATTGAGACCCATTGAATTTCAGGAGAAGGAAAGTTTTATGGATGGCTCATATGATGATGCTACATGCGCTGGCGTGAAGCAATGGCACTCTATGGAAATGCCGAATCTCAGAATGCTTGTTAGTAAAATAAGGGAGCAGGTGACACTAAATTTAGCCTCTCTGTGTGTGTGTTCTGCCGGGGTGGGAATGTGTGTGCCAGACGTTTCTCAAATTCTTTCTATTTGTTTGTTTTTATCTGATGGCCTCATGCAGTCCCAAAAATTTGTGGCAACTGATCTGCTATGGTGGCGAGGTCTTGCACGGATTATGGAAGATAAAGGATACATCCGAGAGGCAGATGAGAAGGTATACAATCAAAAACTGATTTATCCTATGCCAATTTCCAATCTTTAGTCCATATGACCAAGTGAGTGGCAACACCTTGAGAAGTTCTATGCCCAGGTAATTAATTATATGGACAACCAAGCTATTCTAGCTTCTGCATTTGGCCGAGTTTTTAACCAGCTGTGCTGGTCGGCCCCAGCATGACTTGTGGACTATAGACCAAGTCTGCTCTAAGTTATGAAGGACTTCAGGCAATTTTATGCTCATTATTGCAATGATATAATTCGGTTGGATTTGACATAATATCGAGACTAAATATTTGATAGGGGATCTCATGTGACAACATAAATTTTTACTATTTTAGTTGTGTTTTGTAAACTGAAATCAGAAGTTGTTTGTCATTAACGTCCCTCCCGTGCACAGTCCAACTGGGGACGGAAATAGCAAAGTACTTGTTTGCACCCATCTAAAACTAGGAGCTACGGCTAAACAAGTTCCATGATTCCATCTATGTTTGTACGTCTGATTAGCACCCCATGAGTTGGTATTTCCTTCTTGTGACTCAGTTCGTATGCGTGCATGTCCTTGATCGTGTGTTGCTAGACTTGTGTGCCATCATTTTAAAATCGATTGTCTTGTGCAGATTCATGTTCAGATTCAATTCCCAAAGCCAACAAAACTCGGCCTGGAACTTTTGCAGTCTGAAAAGGATCAATTTTTTTATGTTTATCCGGAGGCAGATATGCTGCTGTCTGTGAGCAAGCCCAAATCTTGTACAACTTTCACCGAATGGGGAAAAGGCTGGGCGGATCCTGAGATCCGGCGCCAGCGCTTAGAGAGGATGCAAGCGCAACCGAATAGAAAGCCAGAAAGGTCAACTGGGCCACGGAAACGAAAGCGTCGAGGACCACAAACCTCACGAAGTAGAAAATCAAGTAAACGCAACCCAGATTTAAGAACCGTTAGAGGAAGGATAGAATCAAAACTCTCAAAATATCAGTGATCAAGGTGCTGTCGAATCTGATAGCGTAAAACATATATTGAAGATTCGATTGGGTTGTTTTGATCTTCAATAACAGTTATTAAATTTTTGAAGAGGCAGGGTTTTGTATATGCACCGTTAAAGAGCATGTCAAATTTGAAAGGAATTAGAGACAAGTTAATTTCGAGAATTTGTAGCAGTAAAGCAAGAGTGTAGTAGCATTGGAGTGGAGGTGGAATGAGGATGGATTTACAAATCATTGTCTGTCAGGTCGATAACATTTTGCTTTGCCATCGAAACCATGAACTCAAACTGACAACCTCAATCGCAATCTTCTCAACGAGTTGAGATGGCTTTAGATGAGTTAATAAAATATTATTAGAATATTATTTTTTTAATATTATTATTATTTTGAGATTTGAAAAAGTTGAATTATTTATTATATTGTGAGAATTTGAAAAAATTATAATGATGAGATGAGATAAGTTGAGTTAAGTTATGAATACAAACGAGGCCAAATGGGCGTAATGTACTCATTAATATAGCCATATGTGAATTACTTTATTTTCCTTTTATTCTTCGTACATGCAAAGCAATTCTCCTTCTAATTTATGTGGAACTAAATTAGTTTTGCTACACATGAGTCAATATGTTAACACATCACTTGTAGTGGGACTCACTATAAGTTTAAAAAAATTCAAAACACCAATTATTTTTTAGCATAACTGACGTAAAAAGCTTTACATCAATGATGTGTTGAGTATTAATAAAATAAGGCTTATAAATAGATTTTCTCAAAGTGAATATATAAGAGAAAAAAAACCATCAATTTCTTTATAGTTTTTTTTTCTAAGCAAGCAAATATATTTCATTAGAAAAGATGATACAAGAGGAGGGGGTGGGGTTCTCCAATAAACACCCAGTATAATAACAATAGTACAAAGTGATGGATAAAAAAGAAAAAAATCGAGTTTTTACGACCAATTTCTTGATCGTCACTCAAGTCCTACAAAGAGGATGCTGTCTTAAAAGACAGAAAAAAGATTTTCGCAATAAATTGCGAACAATAGAACCACCACTGAAAGTAGTAGAACCTTAGCGGTGCGAGTGACGGGTGCACTGTTGTTTGTTGTTCTGAGATGATTTTTGGAGAGGTCATTGTGTAAATCATTGGTATCTTTTGCATTCAAATATATGCCATAGCAAGAGCGATCACAAGAGATCCACAAACATATCAAATATATTCGATGACACTTGTAATTCTTTTTGGGATTCTGTATTTTATTGCATATTTCATGAATGCAACGCTCAAAACATTCTTTCATTGAATTTCCACAACAATTATCACTATTTTAACTTGTCTTTAATGAATTTTCTCAATTATTTTAATAAAATATTCCATTAGTGGAAAGGTAAAAGAGGAGTAAGAAGATGATGGGAGGGAATTTGGGAGATGGAAACTATATTATATAATAAACTTCAAGTGAATTATCAAAACAAGCGCATCTAGTGTAGTGGTATCATAGTACCCTCCCACGGTACTGACCGGGGTTCGATTCCCCGGATGCGCAACTTTATATTTTTATTTCTTAACGAACAACAAAGTTCATGGATTGTGGCTGTGTTGTCTCCTTGCCATAGTTGACTTCTTTACCTATTTTTTTTTTTCTCCTTGTGTATGTCTTCTCTAACTTGAAAAATATGGCACATGAAACAAATTACAGTTCGAGTTCTAAGCCAAATATGATCTATTGACAAAGGCTTGAATTATATAGTCCAAGCAAAGCTAAATAGTAGTGAAATTTTGAAATAATTTGTAAATAGTAGTGAGATGATTTGAGTTACGATATTTTATGGAGTTTTGAGAAAGAATAGATAAACAGTTGAATAAAAATATTATAAAGTTAAAATATTTTTAATATTGGTTTTGTTTTGGAATTTAAAGAATTTGAATTATTTTTTGTATTTTGTTTGTAAGTTTGAGAAATGTATAATGATTAAGTAATAATTATATGAAAATGCAAAAAATTTAAAATTGAAAATTATTTGTGTTTTAATGATATTTGGATATTGAGATGAAATGAGATGGATTGAGACCATCTCAACATCCAAACGGGCCTATTCACTCTCTCTTGTGTGGTTAATGCCTTAGAGCATTGACATTGGTAGAGCTAAATGTAAATGCAAAATCATATATTTTGGAAGTTGTCTTTGTCATTCAAGAAAGACTCTCACGTTAAATTATGCATCTTTTAGCCAAAATAATCTTAATATTTTTTCTTAAAATTAATTTTTTAAATATATTTTGCAATTAAAACCAACTACATAAAGATCTACAAATATAATCCAATTGTGTTGTCTTAAAATTGAACATCAACAAATATACACCAATCTCATCAACAAATGACAATCCGTGCTGGCAACACCAATTTCATCAACTTAATACAAATTCTAGAAAGTTATCTACAATACAAATTTCATGTATCAAAATCAAGGCCATTCCATTACATGAATACATATGTGATACAAAAAATTTCATCAATTGGTCAAAGCGCAAACAGCAACCAACCACCAGCAACCAAGCATACATCAACTAGCGACCACAAACCCTACCAACAAGTCCAATACCATAAAAACCAACAAGTCTAATACAAAAAACAAAACCTAACTGATCCACAAGCAAGTAAAAAAATATATCACCACACAGTAAAAGACAATTACAAAATTGCCCACATTACATGAATGTACCAGCAAGTCCACCGCGGATCAAAATAAACCAAAACTAAGTTTACAACTATTCGAGATATGATCTTATTCCTTTGCTCCTCAATGATAACGACAATATAGAAAACAGAAGAAAATTGTGCTTGGCATAAATAAATTATAGAAGATCTAAAATTTAAACATAGAATGGATTGGTCTTTTCTGTTTCAAAAACTCTTCACAACCTCTTACTATTCACCCATACTCCGCATTCTACCTCTTTTTTAAATTTTTTTTATTAAATATTTTTTATATGAATAGTGAATAAAAAATTTGAAATATTTAAAAAAAATAAATTCAAAAATTTTTTTTTTTAAAAATATGAAAAAATATTAAAAAGTATGGGGTGTGGAGTGTGAATAAATAATAGGAGGTTGTATAATAAAATCCTTTCTATTTACATATAGAGAAGGAAATAATGTAGCTCATGAAGTTGCTAGAATGACTTTAAACCAATAAGAATGCTCTTGTGGTTGTCACTTGTGAGGGTTACCAAGCTCGGCTAAGAGACGACGCCATTGGCTGAAACCAAAACCTCATGGATGCCCAACGTGACTTACTTAAGACCGTTAGATCACCATCCATGCGAGGTGGAAAATCTACGGATCGCCAGCGTGTCACACTTCTTCGGCGGCAGTCTCACTGACACACCCGTCATCTTGTGAGAATCTTTAGGACCATAACACGGATCGCCAACGTGGCAACATGTAGCCATCCGATCGAAGTCAGGATAGCTCTTCACCCATCAGTATAAATTAAATGCCGCCTTCGGTTCCTTGAAAATTCACTTTAAATTCGAAAGAGCGCTTTGAGATTCATAGCTCATTCTGCCTAAAAACGGGATCGTTTTAGTTCACATAGGTCGTAGATTTTCTCTCAAATGGAGGCCGCCAAGACGACGAGGGGAGCGGGAGGAAGAAGGGGTGGAGACAGGAAGAAGTCGGTGTCGAAGTCGATCAAGGCAGGGCTCCAGTTCCCCGTGGGTCGGATCGCTCGGTACTTGAAGAAGGGTCGCTACGCCCAGAGAACGGGCACAGGGGCTCCGATCTACCTCGCTGCGGTCCTTGAATATCTTGCCGCTGAGGTACTTCCAGATCCTACCAAGCTCTTTAGCCCCTTTCTCTCTATGATGCCATGTATCTCGATTGACCATTCCCTGTTTTTGGCTGTTGAAAACTTGGGAAAATCAGATGATGGCGTTTTGTTTTTTATTTGCCCTTTGTTTGGTGAAAACGTAAATGTGAGGAATCCGAATGTTTAAATTTCAAATCCAGGTTATTTTGGTAGCCAAAACTCTTAGATTCGCAACCTAGCCCCATTTGTTTGCCATGTATTTTCTCGGCGTCTTCTATTTTTTATGGTTCTAAAAGAATGCTTGGGATGAAATGCAGGTGCTGGAATTGGCAGGGAACGCAGCACGTGATAACAAGAAAAACAGGATCAATCCGAGGCACGTCCTTTTGGCTGTGAGGAACGACGAGGAACTTGGGAAACTGCTTCAAGGCGTCACCATTGCCAACGGCGGAGTTCTGCCAAACATCAACCCAGTATTGCTACCAAAGAAAACCGCTACTTCCGAATCCGAGAAGGTCTCCAAGTCGCCCAAGAAAGCCTAAACTAGAGAGAGATAAATAACAGAAGTAGTTGTTTTCTTTTAGTATTACAACGAGGATGGTGGTTGGAGTGCTTTTGTATTTCCTTTGGGTTCTCCCACCCTTTTCGCAAGTTTCTATTGCGGAATTGTAGATGGTAAATTCAAAATTAGTTAAATGGAAAGCTGCCTGTTTTCTTTATTTTCGCAGGTGTCCAAAAGGCACCCTTGCCTTGTGCGTTTTTCTTTATTGTTTGTTCATAACTTCATACTGCACTGGGTCAGGTGATAACTGCTGGGAACCGATAATCCTATGGTGATTCCGATAAATCCTAAAATTACAGTTTGTTAATATAAATTGGAACATGAAAATTACGAATGATCCAAAGTGTCCGGTAAATAAATTTTTATTTTTGTTATTTTAATTTGTCTCCCATTTCCTTTTGAGTGCTAATCCAACCCAGCAGTTTAGAAATGAGGAAGTTTGGAGAAGCAGTATGCTCCGTTACCTTTGGGACTATGTTATTAGCACCTTGAGCTTAATCTGTGTTTGATTTGTCTCTATCGAACCTTACCAATGGAAATGGAACGCTAACTTCATGCAATAGAAAAACTCTATAGGTTGTTGGGGATATAGATAATATATATAATAAAATATGTTCTGATCCATGATTTAATTTTAAAAAATTCTTAAATCTTAAAAATCAAATTTTGTGTAATAAAATTACGCCCTGCCAACAAAAATTCTACCTTTCGGCTGAAGCCACTTTCTACTTGGAAAGTTGGAGGTCAAATTTCTTTGAGATTCCCGAAGACCCAGAATAGAATAATCTCGAGAGGATGTGGTTCATTCATATTTTTTTCTAAAGAATGACCAACAAAAGACGATTCTTGTTGATAGGAGGCTCTGAAGAAAATGAATTCGAGGATGGTGCAATCTGTGTGCAAACCAGTTCTAGACTTATCTATTGCAAGCTTAGCATCATTTGCAAACAGATTGCTCCAAGTATCCAAGCATAGCTTTAGTTTTTGTGTAGGGATCACAAAAAAAAAAAAAAAAAAATGCATTGGATAAAAATATATACACGCAAAAGCACATATATGTGCAAATTCTGTATAACTTTCTAAATATTTTATTACATCCTCATACTTCCATTTTTACAAACCCAGAAATCGCTCTATCTTAAACGAATTGAAGACAATTAAAAAAAAGTGTCAAGACAAATAAATAACAATTAAAAATCAAACCCATCACCAAAACCACCATCATATCCCGCATCATAGGAAGCAGCATCCGAGATCATGTCTCCAACTAGCAACCCACCAAGTAATCCTGCTCCAAGCCCCAACCCCATCCCTCCCATCCCATTCTTCTTTGGTTTATGTGGCTGCTGCACCGGCGCCCCGTATCCACCGTACCCGTAAGCCGGCTGCGGTGGATACCCGCCAGGCGGAGGGTACTGGGGATACGGCGGGTATCCCCCAGGTGGGTACCCAGCATATCCCGGCGCAGCCTGTGGGTGCGCATGCATGGGCTGTGGGTATGCTCCCTGTGGCGGATACGCGGCAGCGCCACTAGATCCAGCGGCATAGCCCGCAGGGTACGCCATAACCGGCTCTGCCTGCTTGCTTTTAATCTCAGGCCTGGTGAACTTTTCACTGAACTTGTAGGAGATATCCAGAGTTCCCTTGGTCTGGCGAGACGGGGTCCTGACGCTATAAGTAGCGTGTTTCGCTTCCTTAGCATCGCCGAAACCGTCCAAAAGCTCCTTGATAGGCACGTGGACTACGCCGATATCTCTGTCGCCCAAGATCCTGTCGGACTTGAGCTTGATGACGAGGGTAAGGCGGTTCTGATTAGCAGCGGCGTCGTCGATGGTGAACTTGACGGGGAAGTTCCATTTGGGGCTGGTGCCACCGTCTTTGTCGGTGTGCGTCTTTTGGGTGTATGATTTGAGGTTGTAGACGCCTTCGATTTTAGCGACGGCGTAGACATCCATCTTGGAGAAAATATTGACGTCCTTCAAATCCTTTGCGGACTCGATTACGATATCCATTGGCCTGCACTCCATATTGAAGAAGAAAAAGAAGAGTATCGAGGAAGAAATTCAAGAAGACAAGGAATTCAAGATAAGCGTGTAGAAATTGGTATGACAGAAGTTGGTTGGAATATGATTATATATATAGGAGGGGAAGGGAGGGTGGGTATCTTCCGGGTAAAAGTCGGAGGATATTACGGAGGTGACGACAATAAAACGCTGTCAAACGCGTTTTTTCTTTGTTCAATTATAAAAATATCTTGTTCTTTTATTTGAATTTTGTTATTTGCAATTATTGATTGATTGATACGCTGTGTTCAAATAAATTTTGATTATCTAAATTTATTTTTTTAATATTATTATTTTTATAAATAAATATGAGATAAAAGAATAAATACGTGTTTCCCACGCGTGAATTTGTAAGGCCTTTTCTTCAACAGGAAGGAATTTCATGAAACTTCGTGAAACTGGGACAGAGTGCGTGTGGATAAGGGGTACTTTTTGGACGTTTTTTTTTTTTTTTTTTTGTTGACTGAGTTACTTTTTATACGTTGAATGAGTGGCGTTAAACGGTAAATAGTGATATTTTGAAAAGAGTAACGATACACATAATATATTGTATAATATATTACATAATAATAATAATATAAAATGATGATATTTTTATAAAATATTATTATTTTTATGAGATATATTTCTCATTTTAACATATTATTGTGTAATATATTGTAGAATGTGTTATGTATAAATATTTTCCTTTTAAAAATTATGAATTAAAATTTTTTATGTTAAGATTAATTTAAAATATATGATGTAAATTGAGATGAGTTTAATTTTTTTTTATGAGAATTTAAAAAAATAATAGATTCTATCAATAATTAATCTGAGATGAGTTGAGCTTGATTTAATTGTTGCATCATTATAATTTAATTCTAGACAAATCTAACACTATATTATCATTTTTATTTTTTTAATAAGTTATTTTATTTTTAAATCGATGTGTAAATCATAACAACACATCACTAAAATATGAAGATTTAATTTATAAGATTTAAATTTTAAATTTTTTGCTTGAGAATATAATTTTTTTATTATTTAAATAGTAATTATTGAATGAAAGAATAATATTAGATGAAAATAGCCAGAATATATTCATTCTTCCCTACCCAAGAGAATGCATAGAGTTTAGAACATATTCTCGCCCGAAAAACAAAGGGTACTTTTTCGCGGCCCCTTGTAAAGGGAATTTGGAGGAAGTTCGCCGTTGATAGTGGATGTATGGAGACTGTCTAACCCCCACATAACATTCTTATTAGTGACTGTTTAGATTATTAGTTTTTAATATTATTATTATTTTAAAATTTTAAAAAATTAAATTATTTATTATATTTTATATAAAAATTATAATAATGAGATAAAGATGAAAGTAATTTTAATCCAAATGAAAATTCTAAACTGATTGATTGGGACTTGTCACTTCAACTTTAGATTTGGACCGTTATTCTGATTCCCAAAACTGAAATTTGGACGGCAAAACTAAAAGACTAGTGACTTTAGTTCGTTTGGCAATTCAGAGGTGAGGTCACCCCATGACCTCATCTTATTTAATTTTAAATAATAATTTTATTCTTATTTAACTCATCTTATTATTTAAATGGATCATTAGAACTTCAAATATAATTAACATTTACGCTCGAATATATAAATTATCTCATCATTATAATTTTTTTAAATTCTTATACAAAATATAATAAATAATTTATTTTTTTAAATCTCAAAAAAATAATATTTAATAATATTTTATTTAACTTATCTTATCTCACCATCCAAACGAGTCATCATTTGTTCAAGTAGGTGGCTTGTGAAGCCACTTTTGAAGAAGTAATTTTTTTTCATTTTTGTTTCTAATGGCAACGAAACCTTTGTGTTCTCAATCATTATAAAATATCACCCAATGGCAAACATTAACGTTACCTCTCATCAACCAAGCGGCCATTATCATATGCACCAACCACTACGNCCCCCCCCCCCCCCCCAATGCATGACGTTTGCAACTTGCAAGGCCGGGGGTTGCACTAAAAAAGGCGGTCGCCATGCCGTAGTCGGCCATGTAGCAAAATGAATGACCAAATCCCCACCACTTTCAAATATAGATACCCGTTAACCCCAAGCCGAATATGTCAAAAAAAAAGAAAAAGAAAAAAGAAGCAAAATACACAAGATGCCACTATCAATATCATTACATTTGGAGTATCCACATTCTGAAATCATAATCATCTCTAAAGCCCAAATTGTGCTTCGAATTTGGTTGGCTTGGAACAGCTCTTGGCCCTCCCCAAAAATAAGCTCCTGATTCTTGACCGAGACCCCTATGTCCCTTTTTCTTTTTCTTTCTTTCTTTCTTTCTTTTTTGCGACAATTGGTGCCCTCCAATTGAGTTATCACGCGTGTTCGAACGCATTGCGAGGATACAACTAGCTCTCTTTCAAGATGAGATTGCCCCCATATTCAAGCCAATCAATCTTGTTATATCCCAGATTAGCGATCAGATTTTTATGCCAGTTTCATCAAAGAGGATGGTAAGGCACATAGCCCAACAAGCCCGTCACATTGGTGACAATATCGTTGCACCTTGTCAATAGGCTCAAAAATGGCAGTGAGATATCAACTGAGGTTCCACCACTAGGTGGTGCTGGGAGACTGTTAATAGGATTGTGTGCATTCCAGGGCGCTATTTCCAGACGATGAAAATTATTATGTGGGGCGTTTGCAAATTGTGGAGGAAGAGGCGATGGAGATGGAGGACTGACCTTTTGAAAGTTCTTACTAATAAAATCCATTCCAACAGAAGAAGGTGCACCACCACCATCAGCAATACTAGCATTGTTGTTGATGTTGTTTCTATTACCAACCATCAACTGCTCTCCCCTACTACTTTCATCCTCAACCAACATGAATTTTACACGGGAGATACCTTTATTACTACAACCACCACCACCAGCTACTTGCCCAGACTCGTCGCCAGATGACTTCTTCAAACAGGATTTGAGCTGGACTGCTGGCTTTGGTAGAGGCTGGTTCACAAGCCCGGATGCTGGTCTTTGTATAACTGCAGGATCCTTAACTCGTGGGGACTCGTTGCTATTGTCATCTCCTCGGCCCTTGCCTAAATCAGACCCTTCAGCTGTAGCAACTCCCAGTTCGCGAGTGTAGCACCTCACATTCATGCTGCCCAAAAAGGAACTGTTAGCAACAGCATATCTATATGCTGCTTCTGCATCGTGCTTGTGCAGGAACACGACACGGCATGTCAACGACTTCCAAAAGACACGGAGACCTGATTGATCTATTGGCCCAAAACGGGCAAACTTTGCCTTCAACTCTGCAACAGATGGGAGCGATGTACCGGGAGGGAACTTCATCACCAACATGGTGGGATTAACTGCCTTTGCAACCGGTTCCACTTTCTTGACAGAATCTGGTCTGAAAGACTTTGGCACGGCTGGTACCACTGAATCTCTTCCCTCTATCCGCCGGTTTTCAGAAGATTTCTGGCTAGCTTTCTTTTCAACAGCCAATGATTTTATTGCATTAATCTTCTTTAACTTCTTTGCTGCGATTTCTTCTTGACGGTCAGAAGGGCCACGTTTCCGCCCAGCCTTTGTTGGATCCATGGGTCTCACTATGGATTTTGCAGGCTTTGAGGATGAAAGATCTCTGGCATGCTCACCAGGAAGACTGCCAAAAGCCCCAACACCAGATGAAGATTTTGTGGGACCAACTTCAACAGATTCAGCCTCTGCTGGTGGTGACAGAGCCAAGCTTTTCTGGAAAACTAGGGACCGGAATCGCAAAAAGAACAGCTGCACAATTGCAGGGCTGTTTCTTTCAACACCGTGAAAAGGATCGAGAGCAAGGGCTTGCAAATCACTCAAAAGTTGGGGAAGTTCGATGTCACTATTTCCCGTGTCAACTGTTAGAAGTGATGCAACAGTCTCGGTTGAGGAATTACTTGCACCAACACTTTTCCTCTGATATTCAACCTGAAAATCCTCTCTTGGAGCCAAACCAATTAGGGTGGATTTTCCTGCTACTTTTCTCATTGGGGTCCCCACTTTTCCAGTAGCCAAACGTTTCTGTGGATGTTCAGAACTCATTTCTCTAACAGTGTCTTTCCTTTTTTTCTTCTTTTTCTCCCCCATAACAGAGTTCTCAGAGCCCAAGTCTGTCGTAGTTTTTTTGAGAGTTCTTGCCTTCTTAACTCCTCCATCAGCAGTCATTCCACTTGAACGCATTGTATCAATTGGTGAAAGATCTGGAACACCACGATTGTCTTTAACTTGATCTGACCCACTGCCTACTTCCATTCCACTGGGAAAACTCAGCTCATGTTTTTGAAGACCTTCATATGGCCTCAAAATTTTTTGCTCAGCTTCCTGCCGAAAGGCTTGAGATGCATCATCAGTTACACGTGAGAATACCTTGTCCCTCGACAAATCCGACCACCCTGTGCTCATGGGACTCACAAACTCACCTGGCCCCAAACTGTCATTTGTTCCCTGCAGAAAATCTTTCTCCTTATCAAAAGAAATATCTTGATGGCCAAGAGGACTGCTGTATGCTGCAGCCCGATCTATGGATACTTCTTTGCCAATTCCTTCTAGACTTGAGATTGCAACATCCTTGCTAACATATGCAACCTCATGTTTTGCTGGAATCTGCTTTACAGGGGCAGGAGGCTCCCTCTTTTGCAGAACATAATCCCCAGCCACTGCTGTTACAGACCCATCCATGTAAACTGATGGTGCAGAGGAAATTGCTTGCCCTGGGCTACCTTGGTGAGCCTCTGAGTTATTGGTTTCATCTCTCCGCTTGAAAAGGTATCTGTCTTTTTTTAAAGGGTCCTTGATTTTCACAGGTTTCACAGAGCTTTTCCCACCACCAAGAGCTTCCGCAATCACAAGTGGACCACTCAAAGGAGCTGGAAAAGGCAAAAAACAAATCAAAACAGATACTCCAAAAATAGAATGCCACCAGTTTTTCCAAAGAAAGGGTCTCCAGGATCATGGTAGTATGACTGAGATTGATGCACATAAGAAAATTTTAAATTAATAACTTAATGCAGGTACCCAGGATAATCCCAACAATTCATCACACATTTCTTGTTTTCTCTCCGTCTTCCTTGGCCATATCAGATAGGAGGGCACATTCTATTACAAGATGATGCTGTTTGGTCTAAAGAATGCCATGACTACGCTGTTTCATGATATGATTCACAAGGACATAGAGGTTTATGTTGATGACATGATTGCCTATTAAATGATCCAGTTAAACACCCCAAAAATCTACACAAGACACAAACTAAATCCAGAAAATCCTTCTTTTCTATAAGAAACCTACAAAGTCTAATAAAACATGCCAAAGCTTCCTAAGTAATTAGTTACAAAAATACTATGACAGATAGTCCACATTATCCTTCGCTCTGATGGTTATAATAGGATTCCACCCTCAATCATCAAGCCTTCTCGTGAATGCAAAAGAAATACCAACCATCATTGTTGCCAGTATCTAGCCTCCTATTTTTTCCCGGAATAAGTATATTCCTTGATTCTAGTTTCTTTTTTCTTTACTGGCACCGGGCGTCCGGGAAGAGCGTCCCGACTAATCTTGGATATCACCTGATTCTAGTTTATAACGCACTGATGCGTTAAGAACCATATTACACTGTTTCCATGAAAACCACTACCTTTTACTTGACAAAATCTGAACCCCACAAACATTCAAATGACAACACTAGTAGTTCAATAAACTTCTCTCACGAGAACATTAGTACTGTTGCATTTGACCCATTGAGTAGCATCTATGTATGATTGGAACATTCAAGTTCTCTATGTCGTGCTTCTTTTGTATGTCTTTGTACTTGGGTTTTGTCCCCCCCCCCCCCCCCCCCCCCCCC